>JAHKKF010512686.1:0-28748 GCA_019740295.1 Labeo calbasu | reverse complement strand
TATTCCAATTTAATGCCAAATCCAGCTAATTACTCTTTTTCATGTAGTTTTTATTGTAAACTAAAACAGTGAAACAAAAATGTATGAATGCATGAAAGTACTTTTTGTTACTTGAAATAAAATAAAGTAAAATAAATAAATATATATATACTTTTATTTTATTTTATTTCATTTTTTTCAGCTAGTTGCCAAATCCAGCTAGTTGCTCTTTTATGTAGTTTTTAGTTATTGTAAACTAAAACAGTAAAACAAAAATGTAAAAAAGACGTGAAAGTACTTTTTGTTGCTTGAAATAAAATAAAGATTATCTGAAATGTGTATATATATACTTATTTTGTTTTATATTATTATTTCATTTTATTTTATGCTAGTTGCCAAATCCAGCTAATTACTCTTGTTCATGTAGTTTTTAGTTATTGTAAACTAAAACAGTGAAACAAAAATGTAAAAAAAGACGTGAAAGTACTTTTTGTTACTTGAATTAATACAAAGATTATTAGAAATGTGTATATATATACTTTTTTTATTTTATTTTATTTTATTTTATTTATTTTTTTATTTTACTTTTTCAGCTAGTTGCCAAATCCAGCTAATTGCTCTTCTTCATATAGTTTTTAGTTATACTAAACTAACCTAATTAACCTAAACTAACCTTAAAATGTAAAAAATATTTGAAAGTACTTTTTGACACTTGAAATAAAATAAACATTTTCAGCTAGTTGGCAAATCCAGCTAGTTTTTCTTTTTCATTTAGTTCTACTTAAAATACTAATAAATAAAAAGAAAAAATTATAAAAACATAGTTAAAATAACAGGAATATAATATCTTACAGTTAGACATTATTATTATTATTAATAATAATAATATTTTTGTAGAAAACCATAAGAATAAATGTCTTCACTATAATTTTTGATCAATTTAATGCATCCTTGCTGAATAAAAGTATTAATTTCTTATTTAAAAAATGTCAGCAGTAGAGTACATTATATAAATTTATATAAAAATGTTATGGAGAGGCAGATTAATTTTTTTTTTTTTTTACAAACAAATGAAAAGTGAAAAAACACAGAAAAGTCTTGAATGACAGTGAACTTTTTTTACTTAAAATTATTTACTTTATTTTTGAGTTGTTTTTTTCAACTGAGGACGTCCTTGCATGTCCCCAAAGGAAGTTTTTGTCAGATTTAGCTCACTTTGTTCCCTAATTATAGTGAACTAAACCCCCACACACATCTTTGTAGGTCAGTCAGTATGAACTCACATGAGACCTCCCTATGTCTACTATATTTACATAAACATATATTAATATATTCAGAGTAAATGCACAAGACAACATTGCGCAGAAGCTCGGAAGCAAGGAAATGTTGGTATGCGTTCACATAATTAATGAGGAACGATATTAGCGATCAAACAAGTGCATTTACACATTGACATTATGGAGTGACGCCCGTTGAGATTAAATATCAATGCACAAACACTTCCCCTCTCTCTCTGTCATTGTTTCACCCCTTTCTTTCTCATCCTTTGAACAGATTTTTAATCTAACACCCCCGCCAACCCCAAACACCCTCCGCGCGCACACACACACACACAACACTTCTTTTGAGTCTCTTGGGTGCTGGATCTTGCGTTCTCTCTGTTTAGCGTTTTGTTAAAGTTTTGTCACGAAGTACAAAAATATTCAGTCTTTTATCCTCGGCTGAACAGCTGCAGAATTCAGATGAGCATCAGTATCGATGAAACGCTTCTTCCATCACTCTTTTGTTCTGCATAATTCAGTTCATCTTCAGAATGCACACTTCGCCATCAGTCCTGTCAGATAACAGCTAGTCATACTCCTAAAGATTTTAATAATGCATTGAGAATACGTTCATAATGCATTATATATACGGGCTAAAGCAGGGGTCGCCTACAGTTTTTAGGCCAAGGACTCCATGGTGCATTGAAAGATGGAGCATGTTGCATATATTATATTTGAATTCATATGCATGCTACATTTTGATCACAAAGCCAAAGTGTGCATACTTGTGCATTACACTTAATCTAACTGGTAACATGATAAAATTGTATTTGTGTTTTCGTACATTTTCACCCCCTATATATATATAGAGAGAGAGAGAGAGAGAGAGAGAGAGAGAGAGATTCCCATTTCTCGCTTTCATGTAGTTCTAAATACTAATTAAAAAGTAAATAAGTAAATAATAAAAAAAAAAATACTGAAACATAATTAAATAACAGGAACACAACATAATTACTGAAAACTTTAAATTTAAAGTAAAAAACCTAAATATAAAAATAAAGTCTAATTCAAAATATTAACAATTTGTGTCAATTAAAATAATGTCACATGACTGACAGCTCAACAAACAGGTGGTTTCTAGTGTCCCCATGGTGACAGAATCAGATTGGAATCAGATTTTGATTCTGACTTTGTCACCATGACAACAGTTGAACCCACCTGTTTATGCCAGGTAAAGATGAGGTCACATGACTGACAGCTCGACAAACAGGTGGATTCTAGTGTCGCCAAGGTGACAGAATCAGATTGGAATCGGATTCTGATTCTGACTTTGTAACCATGGCAACATTTGAACCCACCTGCATGTGCCAGTTAAAGGTTATGTCACATGACTGATCGCTCAACAAACAGGTGGATTCTAGTGTCGCCTTGGTAACAGAATCAGAGTAGAATTGGATTCGGATTCTGACTGTGTCACCATGGTGACAGAATCAGATAGGAATCAGATTTAGATTCTGACTGTGTCACCATGGCAACACTAGAACCCACCTGTTTATGCCAGGTAAAGATGAGGTCACATGACTGACAGCTCAACAAACAGGTGGATTCTAGTGTCACCAAGGTGACAGAACCAGATTGGAATCGGATTTGGATTCTGACTGTGTTGCCATGATGACAGAATCAGATTGGAATCGGATTCTGACTTTGTAACCATGGCAACATTTGAACCCACCTGCATGTGCCAGTTAAAGGTTATGTCACATGACTGATGCCTCAACAAACAGGTGGGTTCTAGTGTAGCCATGGTAACAGAGTCAGAGTAGAATTGGATAAACCATGGTGACAGAATCAGATTTTATTGCTAATGTTCTCAGATTGCTAATCTGATGCCTTGAAAAACAGGTGGATTCTAGAGTCGCCAAGGTCACAGAATCAGATTGGAATCGGATTTGGATTCTGACTCTGTCACCATGGCAACATTTGAACCCACCTGCATGTGCCAGTTAAAGGTTATGTCACATGACTGATGCCTCGACAAACAGGTGGGTTCTAGTGTCGCCATGGTAACAGAATCAGAGTAGAATTGTATTCAGATTCTGACTGTGTCACCATGGTGACAGAATCAGATTTGGATTCTGACTGTCTCACCATGGCAACACTAGAACCCACCTGTTTATGCCAGGTAAAGATGAGGTCACATGACTGACAGCTCGACAACCAGGTGGATTCTAATGTTGTCATGGTCACAGAATTAGATTGGAATCAGATTCGGATTCTGACTGTATCGCCATGGTGACAGATTTAGATTGGAATCAGATTCAGATTCTGACTGTATCACCACGACAGCACTAGAACCCACCTGTTTGTGCCAGTTAAAGATCATGTCACATGACTGACAGCTCGACAAAGAGGTGGATTCTAATATCGCCATGGTGACAGAATCAGATTGGAATCGGATTTGGATTCTGACTGTGTCACCGCGACAGCACTATAACCCACCTGTTTGTGCCAGTTAAAGATGAGTTCACATGACTGACAGCTGGACAAATAGGTTGATTCTAGTATTGCTATGGTGACAGAGTGTGAATGAAAAAGTCATGTTAGTATGAGAACGTGACAGAGGTTTAAATGTGTGTACTGGAGGATCAGACTGACACTGACCGGAGTTTCTCAGGGTCTCCATCATAAACATAAAACTTAAATCTTACTCTCTAGGAATTAAAATAAGATTTTCTTTCCAGAGTACAGTTCCTCTCTTAACAGTGCAAGCACTGACAGTATGTAAATTGACATTACAATGCAATACAACATGCATATATGTTATGTGTGTATTGTTTTGTGCAACATATTTATAACTAGGTTAAATGTAACCGTTATTTTATTTTCTAGCATATGATGTTCATGCATATATGAATCGGTTTTCTTTGGCCCATCAGTTATTATCCACTGTTTTGCCTCTAACATAAGTTAAATATATTATCGCTTAGTTGCAGATTCGAACATCTGGCCTGTGTCAGACATTGAACTCCATTTTTCAGAGATGGAGTAATATTTTCATGAGAGAGGAAGAGAGCAGTGACTGTCCCAGGAGGAGATCTGTTTCAGTTTTTATTTATCCAGATTAATATTTTGTTAAGCGAGAGAAAGACAGATGTGTGCCTGAAGCTTGTATTTTTTATTTTGTTAATTAGTTTATTTAGTATGTAATGTGTTTGTGTTATGGATTTGGGTCCTCAACATCTAATACTGTCTCTCAATGTGTAATTTACAGAGAAAATGTTTGGATCCCCAAAAGCTGTATATATATCATGTATTTGTTTTTTAAAAAGATTTATGAGAAACATTATAGTTCATATTGAGATCTCTGAAAAAGGGTAGTTGCAACTTTTTATCTCACAATTCTGATGATTGTGAGTTTTTATCTTACAATTCGTACTTTTCTCTCATAATAAACTCGTAATTGAACGTGTACGTATTTTTTGTTTTATTTTCATTATGTTTGTGTTAAAAATGTGACTCTCAGTTCATTTTTTTCTCAAAGGAAACTTTAGGTTTCCGGTAGAGATTTAAAACATAAAAAATAAAAAGGTTTGCGACTTTTTCAGAATTTTTGACAATTCAGAATTGTTTTGCAATTGCAAGTGTGCAATTTTGACAATTTTCTTAAATTCTGAGTTTACATCTAGTGATTTTGACTCTTTTTTTTCTTCAGAATTCTGAGTTTACATCTCGTAAACTCTGACTTTTTTTCTTATAATTTTTTATCTTGCAGTTTTTACTTTTTTTTTTTTTTTTTTTGCAATTGTGAGTTTTCATCACAATTTGAAAAAAAATGTCTTGTGTCAGACAGAAATTGTTTAGATCCCTTCTGAAACTGGATTTGGGTCTTCCACATCTAAAACTCTCTCTCATTGTGTAATGTGTGAGTTTACATCTAGATATTCTTTCTTTTTTTCTCAGAATTGCAAGTAAAAAACTTACAATTGTGCAATTTTGACAAGTTTACAATTTTAATTTTGCAAACTTACATCTAGTGATAGATAGTTGCGAAAAAGGTAGTTGTGACTTTTTATCTCACTTTTTCTTACGATTGTGAGTTTTTATCTCACAATTCATACTTTTCTATCACAATAAACTCGTAATTTAGAGTGTACATTTTTTTTGTTGTTGTTTTCATTAGATTTTGTATTAAAAAAAATGTAACTCTCATTTAATATTTCTCAAAGGAAACTCAAACTCTGTTCCTCAAAATTGCAAGTTACTAACAAGTTACAATTTTGACTTTTTTCTTGGAATTCTGAATCTTGCAGTTGTTGTTTAGTTTCGCTAGAGATTAAAAACGTAAAATAAAAATGTAATTGTGATTTCTTATCTCATAATTCAGAATTTTTTTCCCACAATGAACTCAAAATTATGAGTTTACATCTAGATGTTCTTTCTTTTTTCTTCAGAATTGCAATAAATGTTACAATGTTAAAAGTTTACATCGTCCACTTTTGACTTTTTTGTCAGAATTTTCAGTTTACATCTCGTAATTCTGACTTTTTTTCTTGGAATTCTTGTATCAGACAGAAATTGTTTGGATCTCTTCTGAAACTCTAGAAGAGACACATTTGAGATTATTGGGATAAAAAGCAGGAGACTTCAGCTTCTTCGCGTGGTCTCTGTGATCATGTTGCTGTTGGGGAAAAACAATGGAGCAGAAAGAGCTGTTTGAATATCATGCTGTGATGATGATGATGATGTCATCTGCTGATACGTTATTCATGGCTCTGTGATTCATGTGTCCCTCAATAACATTTATTCAGTGCATGTGGAGACAGATGGTGTCGGCTCTGGATGTTGCCAGGAATGCTGCGTGAGTGTTTTTTGGAAATGTTTTGAGGGACGTGTCAGTAGAGCGCTGTTCAACGCTCACCGTCCAGACACACGGCCATCTGCTCGTCCAGACACGCACTGATCTAGAACCGGCTGGATCCACATTCTCACCGATCTAGAACCAGTCCAGTTAAGAAATGGTTTTACTTTAGATCACTAATGATGCAAAAAAGGTGAACTCCTGAAGGTCCGATAAAGCCACGAAGTTTTGGTAATTGGCAATCGAGTTTGCATTCAAAAAGTTATTAAATTCTATTGTGAAATATAAGTTCAAGTGTAGGTGTGTGTGGGTGTGTGTGTCTATATAATCCTTTCTGAGGTGGAGTAAGTTGATGAAAGATTAAGACCAATTTTAAGACAGATTTGATGCTTAATATCCTTTTGTGTGCTTGTCTGTGTCTCAAACCTAGCGAGTTGTCAGGAGTGTTAGTCATCACTGTCACGTTGGAACACTTGATGGTTTGAAAACACCTGTGATGCCCAATCGCAGTGTAGGTCAGCAGCTCTGTAGGGTTTGAGACACATGCAGTTTTCATGGGACGTTTATTGTGAAAATCCAAGGGCAGTACTGTGGTGTGTGTGTTTGTTTTCCTGGTTATTAAAGAAACATTAGCAATAAAATATTGATGCCAGAATGCCAGAATTGGAAAATAGCATTTTACAGATCAGGATCTCGCTCTCTCACAAACGTTTACAACCTCTAGACTTCTATAGTTTTATTTAAAATAATTATGCATTTTTATGTAAAGCAAATCACTGTATATTAACTCTAATTTGATCATGTTGGTAAGATTTTTGTTTTTATGTCGAAAGCGGTCATAATTTAGAAACAAACAACCCTTTTCTACACTGTTTTGAAGTCTCTGATTTTTAAACTCTGTTTGAGGGGCGTGTCTCCTTTAAGACATGTACACGCCCACTGTTGTGATTGGGTAACATCTTTGCATATTAAAGAAGCATTATACATGTAGAACTGTAAAAATGTAAATGTACATTGACCAGTTATATGTCAAAAGATTAAGCACAGTTAAAGGTGCTGTATGTAGTATTGACAGCTAGTGGTTGAAATGGGCACTGCAGTCAAAATTCAAAATACTGGAAAGCGATGTTTCTCCCTCTCCTTCCTCCTCAGATGCAATGCTCACACAGGTTGCCAGATTGAGGACATGCAACAGGAAAGTAGTTGACAGTAAAAAGGTAGGTTGATGAGTTGATTTATATGCATGTTAATATCCCTCTGGCCTTAGACTGAAGTTTGTTTGCTGGCTTATACGGCTGCATTATGCTGTGTTTTCCACTAACTGGCAACCCGAGGTGTCGAACTTAGCATGTATCTTAAATATTTGTTTTTACATCAAAAGCAGTCATAATTAAGAAATAAACAGCCCTGTTCTATACTGTTTTTGTGCCTCTGTTTGAGGGGCATGTCTCGTTTAAGACTTGCACATGCCTACTGTTGTGACTGGGTAACATCTTTGCATATTAAATAACCACTTTACATGTAGAACTGTAAAAATGTGAATGTGTAGTATGATGACTACTTCTTCACAATTAAAGGTGAGTATGCAATATTGAGAGCTAGTGGTTGAAATGAGTACTGCAGTCCAATTTCAAAATACTGTAGAGTGTTGTTTCTCCCACTCTTTCCTCCTCCGACTCAACACTCACCCAGGTTGCCAGATTGAGTACATGCAACAGGAACGAAAGCAGTTGACAGTGGAAAGGTAAGTTGATGAGTTGATCTATACGAGTTTTAATATCCCTCTGGCCTTAGATTGAAAGGCTTTTATAGGTTGGGTAAAATCTGCGATCTCTGACGAAGTTCATTTACCAGCTTCCATGACTGCAATATGCTGTGTTTTCCACTATCTGGCAACCCGGGGTGTTGAAATATTATTAGATAATTCGGCAGTCACTGACCAAAACAAAAATTTCAAAGCAGATTTCAAAGTAGAATAACTGACTGTAGCGTTGTTTTTCGGAGAAACAAGTATGTGAACTTAGTATGTATCTTAAATACTGTTTTTACATTATAAAAAATGTAGAAATAAACCATTTTCTACACTGTTTTTGAGCCTCTAGTCTTCAAACTCTCTGTTTGAAGGGGTGTGTCTCCATTAAGACATGTACACGCCCATTATTTCTCCCATCCCCTCGTCCTCAGATGCAGTGCTCACGCAAGTTGCCAGATTGACGACATGAGATGGCAAGGCTTTTTAGGTTGGGTAAAATCTGTGATCTCTGACCCAGTTGGTTCACCAGCTTCCATGGCTGAAATATGCTCTGTTTTCCATTAACTGGCAACCCAAGTTGTCGAAATATTATTGGATAAACTGGCACTGGGTGGAGTCACAAACAAAAACTGACATTTCGAGATGGAACATACATTTCAAAGTAGAATAACTGACTGTAGCGTTGTATTTCGAAGAAACAAGTCTGTGAACTTAGCATGTATGTTAAATACTGTTTTTAAGTCAAAGGTAGTCATAATTTAAAAATAAACAACCCTTTTCTACACTGTTTTTGAGCCTCTAGTCTTCAAACGCTCTGTTTGAAGGGGCGTGTCTTCATTAAGACATGTACNCGCCCATTATTTTTTCCCGCCCCTTCGTCCTCAGATGCAATGCTCACGCAAGTTGCCAGATTGACGACACGAGATGGCAAGGCTTTTTAGGTTGGGTAAAATCTGTGATCTCTGACCCAGTTGGTTCACCGGCTTCCATGGCTGAAATATGCTGTGTTTTCCACTAACTGGCAACCCGAGGTGACAAAATACTATTGAATAAACTGATAGTGGGCGGAGTCACAAACAAAACAAAAACTGACATTTCGACCCGGAACGCACATTTCAAAGTACAAAGTAAATAACTGACTGTGGTGTTGTTTTTCATCTTAAATATCTGCAAACATATGATGTTTTAATGTATTAGTACAGTTACATACAGCAGCTTTAAGTTCTGTTGGAGTTCCCGGATGTTTCCGTTCTTTTACTGTCAAAGATCAAGGAAAAATGTTGAGCAAGCTCCTCAGGAAGTGGAGTGTGATATGATGGTGTTTGTGGCGTGAGGTTTATTGATCGTTGGTCGTCATGACGTGTGTCGACTGCTGTCCTGTCTGCGGTAGAAATATTCATCTGGTTAATTCGTTTGAGCCTTTGCTGTGTGTGTGTGCTGATGCTAACAAGCCAGTCCAATCAATAACTGCTTAATCAGCCGTTCACGCTGGAACTCAGATCAGGAGGTCGTGAGAAAGTGCAGGTCTGACCCTCATGCGCACAGCTGTCTCTCTCACTCTGTTAGTCTTTCCATTTTTAGCAGTGGATGTTTAACCTGGAATAAGTTGCTTTTTCTATTTCTCTCAGCTTTTGTAATTTACCACGCTCTTGGGGGGTTATTATATGGCTTGTAGTTGGTCTTAATCACATTTCCTTGTAAAATAATGTGAGGTTTTTCTTTAGGAACGCCACACTGTAAAAAATGACCCTCTGACCTGATCTGACAGCGTTCCGATGGAAAAGAAAATTTAATCTTGGAAAAAGAAACAAAGTGCGTTATTAAAAAAATGCTAAAGATCAGAGACGCTACGCTGCAGTGACACACACACACTCTGAATATGAGTGTGTGTTGAGCGTGATGGAGGCGATACATCAGTCTGCATTAAGTACTAATCTGTTTCCTGTCAACAGTCCTGTACGTCACACCGGGGGCAGGATTGGAGAAGTACAGTTTGTGTGTGTGTGTGTGTGTTTGATATGTAAATGTGCTGCACTGCTGATAGTAACCATATAGACTCCATACAGCAGAGACAGAGGGAATGTTTGGATCAGCATAATAATGTACTACCCATACTATTTCTGTGGTATGCAGTATGAATATTGCAGGTATGCAGATTTTATATAGTTTGTTTTTAATTCCTTAATAAATCACTAACTTTTTAAATTTAGATTTTTTTTTTCCCCCTATTATTGCATTTATTTTTTATAAAATAAAAGTGTTTATTTCCTAATTATAAAATCTTATAATCGTTCAAATATTCATTTTAAATTATTTTTAAATGCAATTAATGATTTAATATTTATTCATTATTTTATTATTCAGTCCACCTACCATATATGCATATAAAATAAGACATTAATAAGATATATTAATAAATAATTACACAATTTATTATATGTTTTTATGTTATGTACATAAAATATGTCTTAAATAGGCAGATTGAATAATAAAAGAACGAATAAAACAAATACAATAAAATAATTTTTAAAAATTAAAACATGTCTTAATATATTTGTCCAAAGTGGTTTATTTGCATTTTTGTTTTTAAATTATTAAGCCGTTAATTTATTTTACCTATTAAAGTAATTTTTTTCTTATTTAGTTTGTTTATTAAATCTTGTTTTATGACTTATTGTTAGCTGTTTAAATATAGATATTTATATGAAAGAAAAAAAAGGATAATGGTTTCATAAAAGAAGTTGGTAAATGCTTTTACTAGATTACATTTATGTTTTATTTTACTATTCCATCCATCTTCAATACATGCATATGAAATAATGCAATAAACAAAATAAATTAATAATAATGCTAAAATTAATAAAACTAATAAATAAACTAATACAGTAATAAAATAATCCATTTTAAATATGTCTTTATATTATGTATGTAAAATACGTCTATATAGGCAGATTGAATAATAAAAGAGTAAAACAAATACAATAAAATAATTAAAAAAAAGAACTATTTTAAATGTCTTTGTATATTTGTCCAAAGTGGTTTATTTGCAGCTGTCATTTTTTCCATTAATTTATTAATCCGCTAATTTAAAAAAATACTATACTATAAAATAATAAAATGAAAAAAAAAAAATTTTTTTTAAATGTGTCTTTGTTTATTTGTCCAAGATGGCTTATTTGCATTTTTATTTTTTAATTAATAAGCTGCCATTAATTTTTTTATTAATTTATTAATGAATACATTAATCTATTAATTAATGAATTTCATTAATTTATTAATGAATCTGTTAATTAAAAAATAGCATAAAATAATAAAATGAAAAATAATTTAAATATTTTAAACGTGTCTTCATATATTTGTCCTAATTAAACCATTTTAAATATGTGTTATGTATATAAAATATGTCTTATTTAGGCACATTAAATAATAAAAGAATAAAACAAATGCAATAAAATAATTTGTTTTAAACATGTCTCTGTATATTTGTCCAAAGTGGTTTATTTGAATTTTTATTTTTTAATTTATAAGCTGTTTTTTCATTAGTTTTTTAATGAATCCATTAATTAAAAAAAAAAAAATGAAATAATAAAATGAAAAAAAAAACTATTTTAAACATTTTTATATATTTGTCCAAAGTGTCTTATGTGCATTTTTATTTCTTAAGCTGTTATTAATTTATTCCCATTAAATGTGATTTTTATCAAATAAAATAATTTTAATTTATTAATTTTAATAATTGTATTTCTTATTTAGTTTATTGTTGTTATTAAAATCTTATTTTTTATTTTTTATCCTTAGTTGTTTAAACATATTTTTAGCTTAAAGAAAAAAAAATGGCTTCATAAATTAAGCTGGTAAATGCTTATGTATTGTTTCATAGTTCCATCTACTTAATATTTTGGTTAGTTTGAAAATGATTATTAATAATATTCAGCAATATTTAACTGTTAAATGAATAATTATGATTTTGTTATCATTTTAAGTCTGTGTACTATCCATCAAGTAGTACACTAGTATTCAGTACACTAAAACCCAAGCAGTACACTAGAGCGAGAGCGAGAGGGTTTGAAGCTCACACCTCACAGCAGCACATGCATACAAACGAGCGCTGGCCCATTAAATATTCCTTTTGATTGGGTTCGAGCTGCATCGATTTAAAATAGCAGCACACATGCAAGACTTCACACACTCACGAGGCTAAAGACAATTCAGTTTCTGCCCCTGATGGAAGATTATTATATTCATAACTAGCTCTGTATTAGTTGTGTTGACTTGAGGGAGTTTTAAAATGAATTACAGTCTTTGTGTTTGTTGTGCAGGATGAGCTTAACGGATGTTGTTTTCTTCTTTAAATGAGTTTTCCTCTGTGATATTTCTGGTATAATGACCACTGTGTGTGTGCGCACATTTTTTTTTAGTAAAGAAACGTTTCTCGGAGCACTTTTAGAATGACACGATAATGGATTTCACCTTGAATCGGTGTTACATACATCACATAAATGCCAATCAGCTTGTGTGTTTGTGTCATTCACGCCGCTGGTGTATCCAGCATCAAGATGAATCTCTCTCTCTCTCTCTGTCTCTCTCTCTTTCTCTCTCTCTCCTCATTAAGGCGTGTGGATCAAAGTGCAGGCTTGTCCTCGTCCCCTGTGTGGTGGTGTTTGTGTCTCTGATGTGTCCGTTCACTGGACTCGATCCCTGGCTCACTCACTGGAACCAACATGCAGCAAAATCCCACTGACATTTGTCCTTTGACTCCATGGCTAGGTTTGGAATGCAATACTGGTTCATTTATTTATTTTGCCCTATTTGCCTAGTTGCCTATTTGCATTGCTTGTTTTACTAATGAAATAAATAAAATGTTGTTATAGGCTATACAGTGTATTATCTATTATTTTTGAAAAAGACAACATATAGATTTTATATTTGGCATATATATATAATATACATTTGTTTGTTTTCAAATTTGCAGTAGATAAAAATATTTCTATATTTTATGATCTAATTTCAATTGCATTTAATTGTTTAAATAATGATTTTTATATTAAGGAAAAACATTTGGCCAGAAGATAAATGATTTCTAATTTCAGTTTTATTTCTATTTTTGAATAAATTCCTTTGTAACTTTTTATTCATCAAAGAATACTGAAAAAAGTATCACAGGGTCCAAAAAAGAATATTGAGCAGCAGATTCCAATACTGATAATAAATCAGCTTTTTAGAATGATTTCCAAAGAATCATGTGACTTTGATTAACTGCAGTAATGAGGCTGAAAATTCTACTTTGCAACTTTATAAAGTATATTAAAATAGAAAACAGTTATTTTAATTTGTAGTAGTATTTCACAATATTACTTTTTTTTTTTTTTAATAAATGCAGCCTTGGTGAAAAAACTGTGATCCCAGACTATATAAAGCGCTTTTTAATAATAATAATAATAATAATAATAATAATAATTGTTTTTATTTCTTTATTATAAAATCTAAATTTATCTTTAATCTTAAATTTATTTTTAATTGTTTATATTTGATTTTTTAGAGAAGACAAACGATTATTTATTTACATTTTTAAATAAATATTTTATTTACATTATATTTTAATTTTTAATTATTAAACTGATAATTGATTCTTCAATTTTGTGCAAAATGTTTGGAACAAAAACTACACTATTATTATTATTATTATTATTATTATTATTATTATTATTATTTGACTTAAGACATTTTAACAGAGTTAGTACAAGGTGCTTGAAGTACTTGAATTTTATTTTTTTAAATTTAAGGTCTGGAAACCCTTAAAAATAGCAATATTCCTGAAGAGGTACCTGAATGGTACTTGAATTAGGTCTGTTGAAAGAACGTATCTATGAAATAAGTGTTTTGTTTTTTTTTAACAAGAACATCTTTTCACGCAAAATTCAGCAATTCAAAAAACATCATAGGGCCTACTTTTTCACTAATTTCAATCTTACAAAACTAGCGAGCTAAGCAAGTAGTAGTACTGACAGTGTCGTGTAAACATGGCTGAAGACACGAAAAGCGGAACGGATGAACCGAATCAATTGAGTGAGTCATTTATGTTGGAACCGCTCCGATTGATTCAAACTCGTGACTTCGACCGTTCATTTCAATCGATTTACTAGCAGAAATAATCAGATCAAATGAAAAGAGCCATTCATTTTCGAATTTCGACATCGCTTGTAATGATTTTATGAAGAACTGGTCGGTGAAACGGAGCTTTTGAAACTCCGAATCAGATAAACCATTGCATCGCAAAAAGATTCACTGTTTTGAAGCGCTCCAATCAGAATCATTTGATTCAGATCAGGACTTCAAATCGCGTATCACGAATCATTTGGTTTAGATCGGAACTTTAGAGCGAGTTCGCGAATCATTTGGTTTAGATCGGAACTTCGGAGCGGGTTCGTTAATCATTTCGCGAATTGAATGATTCGCGATTCGCGCACCGAGTCCTAAACTGAAATGATGGTTCGCGAATCATTTGTTTCAGACCAGGATTTCGAAACGGGTTTGGGATTTAATTTTTTTATTAAACAGTAGAAAACATCAAACCATTAACACAATACAGTTGAAAAAACAGAAACAAAGAAGAAAGAAAGTACAAAGATACAGAAAGAATCGTATAAATACCTTAAGAAAATTAACAGTGCTTTTAGTACAGTGAAAGTGTAGTGTTTTTTTGTACAACCACAGTTTTACTACAAATACCATGGTTTAACTTTGGTTAGTGTAGGAAAACAAAAAACAAAACAAAGTAATACATTTACACCTTAGATGACACAAGTGCTTGAAAAGTCCTTAAAAGTCTTGGAATTTCATTTACACTATCTGTAAAAATACAATAACAACCACTTGCTACATTAAATATGTCATGTGTCAACAATGTATCATACTACTGTTTGAAACATAAACTGTGCAGTGAGCAGCACAATAGTTTTCATTCCAAACAAATCTTTGTTTGATAAAAACTCATTACTGTCATCAGCATATGAATGTCAGCAGTGTGTTATATTGATGTTTTCTTTAGATTTTAATGGCTCTCATAAAGACCTTAAATGTTCCCTGAAAGGTATTTGTGTGTCTGTGTGTCATAAATGTGTCATCCAGCACAGCAGGTCCAACACCTTGATATTTGCCCGTCCTCCAGCCAAACCTCAACCCAAATACACCCTTAAAAACACACTTTCTTCTCCCTTGGCCTGTCCTGCACCCCTGGGGTTTCTCTGTACTCGTTTTTGTTTTCCTCTAAATGTCATCTCTTCATGCTTCACTCCTGCCATTCTGTCTGTTTTGCCTCTGCAGGAGTTTCATCTTTTATTTTCATTTTATTCAAGTTTAATGCCATATTTTTACTGTCTATTCATATAGATGAAACTGCCACATGAATGAAACATTTACACATACACACACACACGTCAACGATGCGGCCCTGAAAGCATCCAGAGAGGTCAAGAACGTCCCGATCTATAGATGAAAGGCTCTTATAGACCTTAAAAAGTAAAAGGAAAAAATTAGGTAAAATATTTATTTATTTATTTATTTATTAATAGAGGCATAACAACATTGAGTTACATTTAGTTTATATAATATAATATAATATTATATTCTATTATATATTTGCCATTTTTTGCAGCCCAATTTCAAAATATCATGCATGTTTAAATGCAGTTTTATTTATGTAATTTATTTTTGTAACAATTTTTTTCTTGCTATATTATATTATATTATATTATATTATATTATATTATATTATATTATATTGCACACACAAAATACAGTTATTCTTTTTATTTTGAAGATTTATTAGTTGGTTTTCAGTTCATTTTTCACAGTTTCACCTGATTATCAAATGTGCCGTGGACTGTTTTTTTTTTTGCAATATTATATTATATTATATTACACACACACAAAATACTTTTTTTTATTTAAAGGTTCAGTAGTTGGTTCTCAGTTCATTTTTCACTGTTTCACCTGATTATAAAATGTGCCGTGGAGTGTTTTTTTTTTTTGTTATATAATATTATATAATATTATATTATATTATTACACACACAAAATACTTTTTATTTTTTTTTTTTAAGTTTTATTAGTTGGTTTTCAGTTAATTTTTCACTGTTTAACCTGATTATAAAATGTACCGTGGAGTGTTTTTATGTATTTAGTTTTTTTTGCTACATTACATTATGTTATATTTTATTATATTATATTATACATACAAAATACAATATTTTTCAAGTTTGATTAGTTGGTTTTCAATTCATTTTTCACTGTTCAATAAACAAATATAAATGTGTGAAAGAACTAAAAAAAATAATTTACTGTTTATGTAATAATTTCTCTGGGTTGCTCTGTGTTGAAATCGAGTGTGTAAAAGTGATGTGTGAAGTGAGAGTCTCCTCTTGACCTTATCTGTGTGTGTCATGTACGTATGTATTTGTGTCACACATGACGGATCATTCTATTTCTATATAAAATATTGAGCAGGTTAGAAGCATGACCTTTGACCTTTCTCACTCTCTCCGCTTGTGTTTTTGAGGATGTGTGTGCATCAGTCAATATGTCATGATGCTGGAGGTCGAAAGACAAAACATTCCTCCATCTGAAGTATTTTCATCTGTCTTTATCTTTATGATTCTCATACATTTTGATATTTGTAAGCTCGGCTCTACCCTTCACGCTGGCAGTCAGGCGGATCAAACGATCCCTGCTGCATTGCTCTGATCTCCCACCGACCCGAGCAAATGCTCCAGCTGAGATATTGACATGAACTGATCAAACTCCCCGCATGGACAAACATACTGACAGATGCCGCATTGCATTTGACTCTATACAGTTGAACATTATACAAAACAACAAAAGGCTTCAAACTGATATTTACATATAAGAATAAAAGAAAATACACATCTTGTTGTTTTTTTATATTCTTCTTTGATATCTTTTATCATTTTCTGTTGTTGTTTTTTCAGTCAGAGCAAAATTATATAAATTAATAATTAGTAGTATATTGAGTTCGAGCGCCCCATCTAGCGGTGAACGATGTTATTGCAGCGCCACAAAATCGCCTCATTAGTGTCTTTTCTGATAATAAACACACAACTTTTGTGTAAAATGGTTTTCGACTCGATATGCTAACCAAAGTGACCCTTTCTAATTTACTACAGGTCTATTTATTATTATAATTATTATTATTATTATTATTTATATGACAAGGAGACACGTCACTGACCACACTAAAAATTATTTAGTTTGTAGCATTTCATTGATTGATATTTAGGAGGTTTAATTAAAAAGTCTCGACAGCTATTCACGGTATCAAAAAGAGAGATTTCAAACCAGATTATAAAACGACAATCTTGAATAATATTGTGATTTCATAATTTAGCCACTGGATGGCAGCAGAGTTATTCTGAGTGCACTAGAAAGTGTTTTACACTTAACATTCTGTGATATTTTATTATTTTAATGTCTTGCAAGTAATTTAATTTACTGTAGTTATTTCTAAAATAATTTTGTGTTATTTTACTTCATGTTCTGAAGTACTTTTAACACAAGAAAAAACAAACAAGCCAGTTATTGATATGTACATATTTTAAATACAGATTTTAGTATGTATGTGTATATCCTATTGTCTTATGTGTATATCTTATTATCATTAAATTAGCATATATCATGTATACTATACCAGTCAAAGGTTTTTGAACAGTAAAATTTTTAATGTGTCTTAAAGAAGTCTCTTCTGCTCACCAAGCCTGCATTGATTTGATCCAAAGTAGCAAAAAAATATTTTTACTATTTAAAATACCTGTTTTCTATTTGAATATATTTTAAAATGTCATTTATTCCTGTGATTTCAAACTCCAGTTACTCCAGTCACATGATCTTTCAGAAATCATTCTAATATTGTAATTTGCTGCTCAAACAACATTTATTATAATTATGTTAAAAACAGCAGAGTAGATTTTTTTCAGGGTTCATTGATGAATTAAAAAAATCAGAAGAACCGCATTTATCCGAAACAGAAATTCTTTGTAACATAAATGTCTTTATCGTCACTTCTGATCAATTTAAAGCATCCTTGCTAATAAAAGTATTAATTTCTATCATTTCTTTCCTTTATATTGACACCAAGCTTTTGAATAGTATAGTGTATAATGTTACAAAAGCTTTCTATTTCAGATAAACGCTGATCTTTGGATCTTTTCATCAAAGAATCCTGAAAAAATGTACTCAACTGTTTTAAATATTGATAATAATAATATTTCTTAAACAGCAAATCAGCATATTAGAATGATTCCTGAAGGATCATGTGACACTGGAGTGATGATGCTGAAAATTCAGCTTTGATCACAGGAATAAATTACATTTTAAAATATATTCAAACAGAAAGCAGTTATTTTAAATATTTAAAATATTTCACAATATTACTGCTTTTCCTGTATTTTAAATCAAATAAAGGCAGGCTCTGTGAGCAAAAGAGACTTCTTTAAAAACATTAAGCTTTTGACTGGTAGTGTAGCGGAAAAATCACATGGACTGTTTTTATTCTAGCTTATATTTGTCCTTTTTACAGTTTGATGGCTCCGCATCCTTTCACTATATGGAAAAGAGCAGCGTGAACATTCTGACAAACATCTCATTTTGTGTTCCACAGAACAAACACGCTAAAATCGTTTTGTAGGACACGGAAGAGATTAAATAATAACAGAATACGTGTTTAGCGGAATTATTCCTGTCAAACGAGCCTGTTTTTATCCCTGTAGCTCGTGATTCCAGTCAGAGAGCGGCGCTGTGTTCGCATCCCAATGGATCCTTGGGACGGGACTCGACACACAGACACACATCAGCAGTAGCGTTCTGTGTCTGTCTGTCGCCAGCGTGTGCATGTGAACGGATTCTTGCCCTTTTTACCCAGGGATCTACGGCCATACGGACCCAGTACGCCAAAATGAGTGGCTGAAGAACACACCTCGGGATTACTGTGGTCCAAATCCCCCATTTTGTCCTCCAGTGACTGTCCAAACTGAGGATTTGCTCCGGCCAGCGCAGCGATCATGTCGGGGAAAATAGAAAGCAAGCACGGTAAGCGCGAACCGGCCCGTTGGGTCTCTAGGCCCTGTTAGATCTCACTTTAACAGCTTCTCGCTCTTTAATCAATGCATTTAATGCTCTTTTTATGTGTGCACCAAAGCCACGGGTCTCTAATGTTTATTTCGACCCAGGAATAGGGGTGGAATAAATCAGTGTCCGTTAGCACACGCTAGCGCCCGCTGGGGACCCAGAGCTGGCGCTGCCGCTGCCGCACGGGACATTTAAACGGGATCATCCCGGTGCTTTTCTACGGAGAGACGCATGCAAACGAGCAGAGGCAGTTGTGTCCGCTTGTCTGTGCAATTAAAACGCATTTATCAATGCTTGCTCACATGCAAACACTACGGCAGCAGTAGAGACTCTCCAGCTATAGGATAATATTTGCCCGAGATGCAACTATTTGAAAATCTGGAATCTGACAAAATCAAAACATTAAGAAAATCGGCCTTAAGGTTGTTCAAATGAAATTCTTGGCAATGCATATTACTAATCAAGAATTATGTTTTGATATATTTACGGTAAGAAATTTACAAAATATCTTCACGGAAGATAATCTTTATTTAAAGTCCTAAGATTTTTGGCATAAAGGAAAATCTCTGTATTGCCTTTGTCGTGCTGAAAGAGATAAAATATGCTGAATTTGTCAGTCTCATTAGGCATAGTTGGATGCTGTCATGTTGCATGTTAAGTTTACGAATATGACAACACAGACTGGAGACTGTGTGTGTGTGTCGTCTGTCTCTTTAGATGTGTCTATCTGGTTATGGTGAGTCTAGTAACGGAAAGCGACAGGAGGTTGCTTTCGGCGGTGGGAAGGAAACTCAATCCCCCTGATCACCTCACCCTAAACAGCTGTCCTGACCGCCCGGATCGGGTCAGGGTTTAGGGTGAGGCTGCAAGGGGAAGTTTTGTTGTTGTTCAGTGGATATTGCTGTTGTAAAAAGCTAATTTTGGTTAATAACTGTTACTGAGAATGAACAATGCAATTGGTTGTCAGTTGGGTTGACACTGGAAGCAGAGGCATTTGTGACTCTGGATTACAAAACCAGTTATAAGGGTCAATTTCTTGAAATTGAGATTTATACATCATCTGAAAACTGATGCATCATATAAATAAGCTTTCCGTTGACGTATGGTTTGTCATGATAGGACAATATTTGGCCGAGATACAACTATTTGAAAATCTGGAATCTGGAGGTGCAAAAATATCAAAATCACCTTTAAAGTTGTGCACATGAAATTCTTAGCAATGCATATTACTAATCAAATTTTTTTATATATATATATATTTACAAAGGGGAATTTACAAAATATCTTCATGGAACATGATCTTTACTTAAAATCCTAATGATTTTTGGCATGAAAGAAAATCGATCATTTTGACCCATGCAGTGTATTTTAACCCATGTATGTAAAAACAGGCAAAATTCTATAAATATATAATATTTTTAATTTAAATATTTTGCTCTTACTCCAAGTTCTTGAAGAAGCTACATTTATAGTAGCTATATAAAATAAAATAATTTTAAATATATTTTTGTCTTATTGTTATTACACTACAATTCAGAAGTTTGGAGTCAGTAAGATTATTTAACATTTCTGAAAGAAGTCTCTGTTTTAATTTACTTAAAATTACAGGAAAAATATAATATTTGACAAAAAATATTATAACTTAAAATAGCTGCTTTCTGTGTGAATATATGTTAAAATGTAATTTATTCCTGTGATCAAAGCTGAATTTTCAGCATCATTACTCTCATCAGTGTCACATAATTCTTCAGAAATCATTCTAATATGATAATTTGCTGCTCAAATAGCTATTGAAATCATTGTGCTGCTTCATATTTTTGTGGAAACAGTGATGCATATTTCTCAGAAATCTTTTGTAACATTATAAATGTCTTTACTGTCACTTTTAATCAATTTAATGCATCCTTGCTGATTGAAAGTACATTTTTATCCACTGAAAATTTGGTTTCAGTCCATAACTATTCATTTCTTGTATTTAAATGGAAGCGATCTCCGCATGGGAAAGTAAGGAATGTGTATCCCGAGGCGTTACTCACCTTAACATTCCTTTGTGACACACCTGAAAGGCACATATTAGTGGGGCTGAATGTTTTTGAGCCTTATACATCATGTTAGGGCACTTCTTATTTCAGAATGAGCCTAATTTTAACAATATACAGACATGATTTGGCTGTTTTATTCGAGTCAGGGAGGTTTTGTGAAGCTGCATTCCTTGCATGTTTTGTTCAGGTCCACGTTGTGTCCTGTCTTGTAGCGACCTGTAGGAAGTCTACGGGTGTGTGCGCGCTCACCCGTGCGTTCGAATACACCCGCTTTGTTTGTTTTGGAGGTTTACGTGTGTTTGGTTACCGGGTCGCCTGTTTGTCTTTAGTACGTTCTGTTGGTCAGGGGAATCGATGGACGGTTTTGGATAAATCTAAAGCTGGCCCGAATCAACTAGAGCAGAGTGTGCAGACCGACCGGCTGTGTGAGCGTGCTGACGTAATTCTCAGCATCAACATGTTTCTCTGTCGCCGTGGATACGCTGACCTGATGTCATAACGGCGCTGTCATTCATGCAGAAATATTAAAACCGGTCACCTGCTATGAACTAAACTCCCTCTGTCTGCCTCGCTCTTTCTCTGTGGGGCTCAACAAAACCAGGAAACTGATTTGACCTCCCTCAACTTCCTTACGACAGTGAGAAAATGAACTTTGGGGAGGAAAATGAGTGTGAGAAATCTTGGGATCGTGCGCTCGTGTCTTCCCGGGATGGAAGATCTTAAAGGAGCAGTTCAGTGAAAATGACAATTTTGTCATTTTCTCAGCATAATGTTGATGATAACGTGTATGGCTTTCTTATGGAAGCCTGTTTCTGCCACTGAATAAATCATTAAAATGGTAACAAATTTTTTAAAAATACTTTTTTTTTTCTCTGAGTAGCATATAAACTCACAACTGTGTGTTATAAAGTTAGAATTGCATGATATAAAGATGCTGTTGCTCTTTATTATGACAGGATTGCGAGATATAAACTCGCTTTTCTGACTTTTTTTTTCTCGAAATTACAAATTTGTATCTCACAATTCTATTTTTCTCAGAATTGTGAGTTTATGTCTTAAAATATTGTGAAGTCAAAATTGTGAGAAACTCGCAATTGTAGGAAAAAAGTTTTTTTTTTCCCCTTTGTGAGAAAAGAAGTCTGTATTGCACAAAATAAACTCGCAATTGTGAGAAAAGTTCAGGATTGTGAGGAAAAAAGTGAATTGTGAGAAAAGAAGTCAGAATTGCAAGAAATAAACTAGTTTGTTGTGAGAAAAAGTTCTGATTTGTTAAGAAAATTAGAATTGCAAGAAATTAATTCGGAATTGCGAGTAATAAACTCGGAATTGCAAGGAAAAAAGTCAGATTGCAGGAAAAAAATCACAATTGTGTGAAAAAAGTCTGAATTGTTAAGAAAATTGGAATTGCAAGAAATGAATTTGGAATTGTGAGAAATAAACTCAGAATTGCAAGGAAAAAAGTCAAAATTGCAAGAAATGAAGTCTGAATTGTTAGGAAAATTATAATGACAAGAAATGAATTTGGAATTGTGAGAAATAAACTGGGAACTGCGAGGGGAAAAAAAGTCAGAATTGCCAGAAATAAACTCTCATTTGTGAGAAAAAAGTTTGATTTGTTGAGACAATTAGAATTGCAAGAAATGAATTCAGAATTGTGAGAAATAAACTTGGAATTGCAAGAAAAAAAATCACAATTGCGAGGGAAAAAAATTGTTAGGAAAATTGGAATTGCGAGAAATAAACTCAGAATTGTTAGGAAAATTAGAATTGCAAGAAATGAATTTGGAATTGTGAGACTTAAACTCGGAATTGTGAAAAATAAACTCGGAATTGCGAGTAAAAAAGTCTGGATTGTTAGGAAGATTGGAATTGCAAGAAATTAATTCGGAATTGCAAGAAATAAACTCCAAGTTGCGAGGAAAAAAACAGCCAGAATTGCAAGAAATAAATTCACAATTGCAAGAAAAAGTCTGAATTGTTATGAAAATTAGAATTGCAAGAAAAAACTTAGAATTTTGTGAAAGTCAGAAATGCGAGAAATAAGCTGAATTGCGAAGGGAAAAAAGTCAGAACTGCAAGAAATAGACTCACAATTGCGAGGAAAAAAGTCTGAATTGTTAGGAAAATTAGTCAGAAAAAGTCAGAACTGTGAGATGTAAACTGCAAGATGCCAAACTGTTTTTTTCTGTTCATTTCTAAATTTATATTGTTTGAAAAAGAACATAATTTCAGCATTTTTCCCTTTATGTTCCACAGATGATAAAGTATTTCAGGTTTGCAACATCATTACAAAAATTACTCCTTTTCTTAGTGAGAAACAATAAGTTTTCAGTAGAAATTATGTCATGGTGGTTGCAACGCGCCCTTTTTTTATCTGAGCAGTTCTGAGGAATTGCCTGTGTGTGTTTTCATGCGGTTGAGAGATTGTGACATTCTCTAAATAGCTCTACTGTAATAATGTGTCATGTATTCGGTGGGCGTTTTTGGATGTATTTATAAGTAGTTGCATCGCAATGCAAATCCCTGACAACAAAAATATTTATCAGTGCATGAAGATGTGTAATGCATTCAGACGAGTGTATGTGCATGTGTGTTTATTTATAAATAGTTGCATTGCAATGTAAATCCCAGACAACAAAAGTGTGTGTGAATGCTCACATGTACATGCTTGTGTCTTAAACGCAGTCTAGCAGTCAACTGAGAGATAACATACTACTGAGAAATTCAGACACGACAGATTAAGACTAGTGCATGTCTTGGCAGGATGAGAAATTGTGTATATATATATATATATATATATATATATATATGATACTTTTGATGACAATATAAAATTAAGTCAGTTTACTTGCAAAGTGCTTTTTACAATACACATTTTTGTGTAAAAATATGTACATTTTGTATATAAAGGTATTTATATAGGTAGATAAAAAAGGTATTTAAAGGTAGATATTTATGATTTATTTGCCAATATAAATATAATATAAAAGCTACATTTTGCAATGTAAAATTAAATTTATTTGCAACACTTTTCACAATACACATTTATTAGTATTAAGCTATTGTATAAAATTAAGTGATTGTTGCTATGTTTTGGGGGGTTTTGAAAGAAAAATTGGATTTTAAAACAATATTGACTCAGAAAATTCTAGAAAATTTCACAAGCAATGGCAAAGAAATGACAAGTAACACATTAGATTGAGAAACGCTGAAGTAGGAACAATGAAACAGTATTTTCTTAATCTTCGATTTATTTGCATTTTTAAAAAATCGTTATTATAGTGTAAATAAAGTCTGAAAGTGAATATTTAAGTGGTTTTGCAAACCATCCTAAATTGACTTGTGAATTGGTCTAAGTCAAGATATAATGAAGTTGTTCATTTGGGAATGTCAATTAGTTTTTTAATTGCATCATCACTTACAAATGCATTCACGGGAACATTTAGCCACAGATCTTGTGAAATAAAATAGTTTTTGTGATATCACATTCCCCAACGCCTTGTGGGTTTTTGTAGTAAATTAAAACAATATGAAGATTCAATCTTCACTCATGCTGATCTAAAATAAAATGGCTTTTAAATTAATCTAACAACTTGATGGGCTTTATTTGGCTGGAGTTCCTAATTCCCCACTGTGCTGCATTCTGATTGGTTGCTGGGGGCATTTTGGCCTCTGATTGGCCAGAATAAGTACAGAATTATTTTAAGTCGTCTCTGGCCACTTGTTTTTCATCCCAAAACTGTAATTTGGGGTTTTAGAGAAATGAGTGCAGTAGATTACTAGAATGAAAAACATGCTCTTACTATCCTGAGCTTCGGTAATTAGATGGTACTTGCACTGTGTGTGTGTGTTTGAGAGAAGCAGGACGTGCAGGGCTTTGTGGGAATAAAGTACGGAACAGATAGACTTGAGATTGAGAATTTCAAGCGCTCCGCTCGAGCTGTATTATCTGTTTTTTCCCTCCTGTAATGGAGGTTTAAAATGTATTGACCGGATTTCCATTGTGTTTTTCTGGATCGGTGTAATTTCGCTCAGAGTGTGTGCTGTTTTTCCACGCCGTAGGCTTTATCAATCGTTTCTCACATGTCAGGCGGTTTTTCATCTGCGGATCTAGACCATCATCTCTCCATTTGGAATCGGGATGTTTTGGCATTCCGACATCATCCGGCACACATGGAACGCTGAGACGACGGACTCTGGAAGTTCTCTCCAGTTCTATTTGAGTTTATTTTTAGATCCCACTCGGTTTGATGTCTGAGTCAGTCTGGGTCATGGGATTCGACTGATGGTGACTAACCGCAAACCCTGAGCGATGTTTCTGATCCTGGATGCTTATTTCTGGACGTAGATGGACAGCAGGCTGATGTCTTGGGGCTTGACGAAAATGTCCAATATCACCTCCAAAGATCCCTGTTTGACTGGAAAAAGCCTAAACTAGTTGTCAAGTTCAGTAGCCAAAACGTCTACATGGGGAACAGCAGTCGAAGAACCCAACCTCTTCTAGAGGAGACGGACTATTTTTATTCCGGAGAAGCAGATACAGGTGAGAACGGATGTGCTTGGAATTCCATACAGGAAGGATTTGAATTCACCTGGGTCATTGTAGAGTTTATGTGGAGGCATTTGGACTTTGTTTTATGATGTAACAGGTGTAATATGTAATATTAGGGCAGGATGGACTTTGTATTTGGCTGCTTGCTCTTCTGAGATTTTACTAGTTGTTAGTGCAGTTTGCTAACTAGTTGTAGGTGTACTTTGGATTTTGAAGGATACAAATGTCATATTTCTGTCCATTTACTATTGGTTTTTATTGATCAGTCTCTCCTTTGGAGTCTATTTCCTTGTCTTGAAGGTTGAATGTTTGTTTTTATCTTTATAAAGATCTGGATTTGGGTGTTTTGCTAATTTTCTTTACATATTTGTGACCCTAGACCCACAAAACCAGTCTTAAGTAGCAAGGGTATGTTTGTAGCAATAGTCAAATACATTGTTTGGGTCAAATTATCGATTTTTCTTCTATGCCAAAAATCATTAGGATATTTAGTAAAGATCATGTTCCATGAAGATAGTTTGTAAATTTCCTACCGTAAATATATCAAAACCTAATTTTTGATTAGTAACATGCATTGCTAAAAACTTGGACAACTTTAAACGCAATTTTCTCAGTATTTTGATTTTTTTGCACCTTCTGATTCCAGATTTTCAAATAGACCGAATATTGTCCTATCCTAACAAACCATACATCAATAGAAAGCTCATTTATTTAGCTTTCAAAAATATACCCATATGACTGGTTTTGGGTCACATATGCTATCAGACTGTTATTCTCTGATATTTTGTGGTAGAGATTGATTGTTATATTTATATACTAATCATCATTTTTGTTAATGTTACATTAATACATCAGTCACCCTGTTTAATAAAAAATGTGCAAGCAAGTTTGTCTCCAACAAAGAGAGTATTTCTGGGAATACAGAAGCTTCTGATGTGAAATTCCAGGGACATTCTTTCCCGTTCCAGTTGTGTGGCTTTTGTCTAAGTGCTCATTTCATCCAGTCCAACTCTGGGTGGATCCAACCCAAAGATGTGCGTCCAGAAACAGGCATGCAGAGAAAGTCTTTCAGGTTCTGCGGGAGATGAATGAGATGCTTATTTTGACTGATGTGTTTGGGTTATTTAGCGCATTTAGTGGACTGAGGAGAGTTTCTCTAAAGAGAAAAAAATGTTGGTTTTCCAGGACAAATAGTTCTGATACCTGTATCAGAAACATTGTATTTAACTTATCATTGAAACATGCACTTGAATGTTTGGCCGTTGCTGTGCCAGCGTCTATTTGAGGCCCGTAAGTCCAAAATAGGACATTGAGAACTGCTGATGGCAGAACCTCAGATCATATTAAACCGTCTGCAATCGAGTTCTATGTAACTCAAGCCAAACATCTGGGCTCATATTGTGCTATCGAAGCATCCCGTCTGATTTAGAAGATATTAATGATTGTTTTACCCTGTAGTTTTAGTGTGCTGGTTTTTAGACATTTTATGATGAAATAGAGCTGTCCGCTAGGAGTTAAAACCAAACATGTTTTTCTTAGCTGTAGAATATGGGAGTAGAATATTTGGAAAAAATAAGAAAATGACTGACGTTGACTGATTTGATTGCATTTAGTAGTTAATTCATTCCCTCATAAAAGACGATTAATCTGTAATCCGGTTTTTACATCTGTAATCTAGTGTAATTCCGGGTGAAAGACAAAAATTTAAGAACTTGATTTTATCCTTTGCCTGGATTAAGAAAAGTGGGCGTGGCATTGCAGAATTGAGTCAGGTGGTCAAGGGGAGGGGTTAAAATAGATGGACTTGATGATGTCATCAGAACAGTAAAGTTGTTTAAGGTTGAGCATTTTGGTAAAACATTGCGGGGTGTGTTTATTTGAAATAATGTTTACTAATGAAGTGTTCACAATAAGACCAGAAACTTGTGAGTTTTGATTTCACAATGCTTTTTGAGTAAATAAGTGGGTCAAAGATGAAAGCGTCAGTATAATAAAAGTTTAATACAGCTTTATATTTCCCCCCAATTTTTTCATATTAGAATGTGTCCTGTTTAAGATTTAGAAGAAATAAATGATCGTTTTACCCTTTAGTTTCAGTGTGCCGGTTTTTAGACATTTCATGAAGAAAAACTAATTATGAAATGTTTTTTTAGCAAAAGAATATGGGAGTAGATGACTGACACTGACTGATACGATTACACTTAGCATTTAGTAGTTAATTCATTCCCTCATAAAAGACGATTAATCTGTAATCCGGTTTTCACTTCTGTAATCTAGTGTAATTCCGGGTGGAACAGGCAAAAATTAAAGAAATTTGTTTTATCCTTTGACTGGATTAAGAAAAGTGGGTGTGGCATTGCAGAATTGAGTCAGGTTGAGGGGGAGGGGTTAAAATAGGTGGACTTGGTGATGTCATCAGAAAAGGAAAGTTGTTTAAGGTTGAGCATTTTGACAAAATATTTCAGAGTGTGTTTATTTGAAATAATGTTTGCTAATGAAGACCAGAAACTTGTGTTAAAGTGAGTTTTGATTTCACAATGCTTTTTGAGTAAATAAACGGGTCAAAGATGAAAGCATCACTATAATAAGAGTTTAATGCAGCTTTATATTTTCCCCCCATTTTTTCATATTAGAATGTGTCCTATTTTTTTATTAGTTTAATTTTTTCTGAGGAAAAAATAATGACTAAAATAGATTTTTACCCTGATTTACCCTGAAAAAAAAATATTGTTGAGTTTAACAATAGCTTGTATACCGTATTTATATTTAGAACAAGAGTCATTAGATGACATTAAAAGACTCTAAAATTAATTAATCATCATTTTATAATTTTCGCCACTGTCCTTCAAATCACTAGGTTTTAACCTTTTTTCAACAATAAGTGTTTAATCATTTAAAACATTACAAATTTTGTATAATCACTTATTATGGTATATAATTTAATAAGTACATGTCAGATTAATTGTTGTTTATTTGTACAAAAATGTATCTGTTGCACTAAATTATTGAATCCATATTTTGACATTTTATTTTCACAAAAGTTATTTGAAACCTTAAGGTTAGTGCTGTTCAAATGAATAATTGTGATTTATTGCATCTAAAATAAAAGTTTTTGTTTATATAGTATGTGTGTGTGTGTGTGTGTGTGTGTGTGTGTGTGTGT
>JAHKKF010512685.1:1221-16142 GCA_019740295.1 Labeo calbasu | reverse complement strand
TTCTCAAGTGATATGCCACTGATTCTCAGGAACTCTTCACAGATCTGTAAAGAGAAGTATACCATCTTAGTTACATACCAAAAGTAATATGTTTTTTTATGTGATTTAAACAACATGAGAGTTTTGA
Source organism: Labeo calbasu (assembly GCA_019740295.1). NCBI lineage: Eukaryota > Metazoa > Chordata > Actinopteri > Cypriniformes > Cyprinidae > Labeo > Labeo calbasu. Next base: position 16,015 of record JAHKKF010512685.1, on the reverse strand, counting down.
ATACAAATTAGTTTTCAATCAAATGAAAATCATGGACAGTGTCAAGCAGTAAAGGAACATATTCACTATATAGTTATTTTTAAGTATGAAAAATGCAAGAAATAAATTTAATCTTTGGTCATGTTTGTTGCCTTATGTGCACCGTCTTCACAACTATTGGCCATCTACCATAGTTGAGCAATGTGAAATTCAACTGAATGTAGCACAGCATAAAAGAAACAGAGTCTGATGTGAAGAAAGTTTGAATTATAATTTGAAAAAGATACTGTTGACTTATTGCATACTGCGCTGTATGTTTTAGCCATATCAGTAACGTTAGATGATAAATAACATGCATTAATACTATGCTAGTTTAAGTTAACGCTAACTAGCGATTAAAAGTGATATTATTAGTAAAATTAAAGCCAAAGTAGCCTAAAAACACATAGTTGGCATGACTACAGCACTTATTTAATTTCATATTAACAACACGTTCTCAACCACCGTTGTCTGCCGATCATTGCCTACAAGACCACACTGTTTCTACACTGTGCAGCCAACTTAGCTTGTCATGTATGCAGGATAGCTAGATATACAATACAATTTGAAAACCTAACCTAACCGATTTCGCGTGACATTACATCACAAATCATTCGGCTGAATTTGCTCAACTTACCGTATTAATCAGTCCCTGAAATTCAGATCCGCTGCAGCGAATAAACAGTTGAAGTGCCGAGGAAGATGCAGCATCTACCTGGGAAAGTCCCCGCCAATGAAAAACTTTTCAAATATTTACGTTTGATGAACACACCCACATCGACAGCTGCTCTATAAAAATGTGTACGTCAACTCACTTTTATAACATTTCTTGTACACAACAATCACACAGAAATAACTAACCAAATAAATTGCAAAAATATTTTGTTATATAAAAACTGATCTATTTTAAGTAAAGAGGAAGTATATTGATACTTTTTTAGTATAAAACAAATAAAATAAACTAGATTACAACTATTTAAAGTATATAAAACCTACTTTGTGGGTGTAGCACTTTTTACAGTGCAGTAGATGGCGAAAGGGAGCTGTTAATAATGTATTTGTCTTTGATCATTCATTCAAAAACACTGACTCATCCAGTAATGAACCAAGTAAATCTTGAGTGAATCACTGAATCATTTACTTATAAATTAGGCCTACATGTGATTTTGTTTAGTAGTCTAATGTTTTTTTTTCTTCAGAATCGTAAGAGAACCACAACTTTTATTTTTAAAAAAAACAACAACAACCCAATTTATCCAGAATCATGCAGCTTTATTTTGCAAACAGCTCTTAAGTGAATCATGTTTTTATGTAGCCTGTTGATTTTTGTTCATGGTATACAGCTGCAACTAAATGTTTAGCAAAAAAAGAAACAGAATAAATATTCTCGATATCATCTTTTATTCACATTGGAATCAAAACTGGGAATCAAAAAGAATCAGAATCAATAAGCAGAATCGTAATTGATAATATTCTAACGATACCCAACCCTAGCAGTGAGCTCATTGGCTACCAATACCTGTGCCAGGTGATAATGATGTCATTAGGTCAGACTGAGTTAGAACTATCGAACCGCACCATCTAGAGTTTCATGCCAGAACTCTGTATTTAAAGAAACGTATATGTAACCCCTCCACCCGGGTCTCACTTGCACACCGCTCTGAGCGGGTCTCCGGCATGGGAGGTGGATGCACTAACAAGGAGGCTAAACCACTAGCATCTCTTGAAATCAGCGGAGTGAGGTTTACCTGCGCAGCACTTACCCGCTGGCCTCCATTACATATACACTGCTCAACTTAAATAGCCTGTAGTAGCCTACAATTTGTGCCGGTCAGTGTGACCACCACCTTACTGTGCTGTTAATAGCCCATGTAAAGAATTTTTTTGTTTTGTGTCGATAATTCGAATGTTGTACAAAGCCTATATAGGTTACATAATAAATAATATTTTGAGCATCCAGATACGTCGTTAATATGAAAACATTTGGATTCGAAATTTACGAAATTAATAAAATTAAATGAATTAGTTTTGGCTTGACATTTAAATAGCTTAAATACTGTTAACTTCAGAGGATTTATTGTGAAGAGAAAGGAACTAAACAGCCTATAGCTGTGTTTATTATGTTTTTAAACATGTTGATGGATTTATTTTATTTCTGAATGTAATAATAAAATGAAACGTATAGTGACTTACCGTCCTTTGTTTCAAAATGCAATTTTATATGAGTAGCGTGTTCTCTCTCTGTAATGCCACGCCAGCAGAGGGAGCCCTTACCTCTGGACTGACAGTTACCGCTCCCTCTGCTGCTTCTATGGTTACTTCCTGTTTGGCAGCCATATAAGGAAGGCCATGCCAAACAACCTTTGTGAAGTATTGTTTTGCCTGTGCGGACTCTGTCTTATTAGCCGCATTCTGGCTAACACACCGGCATATTACTAGAAAAGGAGATTATAGGCTACTTCTTTTGCAGCTGTAGCTGGATCAGGAGAAATTGGCACTGCTCTATCCTTCAGGAGCAACTTTTGTGCAAAACCTTTGTACTGACTTTCATTCACAAAGCAGTCTGGTGTAAACTGATTTGAGCAGACAAACAAATTTTGGTAAAGTTGAGGGAGCATTTTATTCTAAAACAAAATTAATTCACCTTGTCTTCAGTGGCTCAGATTTCAGGAGTAAATAGAAAGCGCTATGTGGATTCATGCTTGCAGCTACAGAACACCTACAGTAAAACGCTTGGGAGACATTCTTGTCAGTGCATCAATGGCGGACTGTGTTCAACTCGCTGTGAACTCGCTCAAGGCAGTCTATGTTAAAATGGAAGTGACTGTCAACATTCGTGGGCGGGGCCTGTGGCCAGCATGACGTCACGGTTTTGGGAAGTAACGTGTAACTGTAATTTGATTATTTTTTCAGTAGCAAAGTAATTTAACGCGTTATAATTTCCAAATGAGTAGACCTACTTTGTAGACCTACTTTGACTGGTAAGCACCTGTGAGGTGGATACTACCAATGAAAACAAAGTCAGCACGGAGAGGGGAAAGTATACGTTCTGTAGCTGGAAATACAATCATTATTGTAGTTTATTTCTGTCAAAGGCAAGAACATTAATGTGCTTTGTTAATTAGAGGGAAAGAAAACCTTTTCAACCATGAAAAACTCCATATCCAATTTAAAACACCTAAAAGGGCAGATCAAAACTTCTTAAGAATGTACCGGGCGCGGAGGGCAACACATAAACCGCGGACCAGCAACATGACTAGCATAAACCAGCAAAGGACCAGCTTAAACCAGCATCAAAACATACCTAACCAGCATCCTAGCATCAAAGCATACCTACCAGCATATGCTGTTTTTTTCACCTTTTGAAATAAAGTAATAAGAACAGTAATTTGATTACTTTTAAAAGTAGTAATCAGTAATCAATAATTTAATTACATTTTCAGAGTAACTTGCCCAACACTGCACATTAGCCCCAATTCTGGAAACAGGTCTTTGGGAGACACTGCTAATGATTTATGAGGATGACCGTTTTTCATTTCGTTTAATACATTTGCCCAGAATCTTATAAAAGATGACTATATTATGACTATCAGATATAAGATAGACTAACTCTCTTTGTGTAAAAAAAAAACTGTATTATTATTATTATTATTATTATTGGCCAAAAAAAAAAAAAAGTTATTAACCGGTATTTTTTTTTTCTACTCAAACCATTTTGGAACGGTTATAATACAGACGGAGCACATGAACAGAGACATTATAATACTGATTCTGCTCAGTGCAAATGAGTTATTTATTCATTTATTTGCTTGTTTGTTTATAAGCCCTGCTGACAACCTGACATAGCCGCAGCACAGTGCTCCAGGGAGAGAAGGTGGTTACAAAATAACCATCAGAGTGAGGGGAGTCCTACTAGGTTCAACCACAAGGGCAGCTTATCAGGAAGGCTCACTATGTTATTATAGCCTTAATGTTCCTTACGTGCATCACATGTATTGTTTGTGCATGAGTAATCAAGCAAACTGAAACCAATGTTACTTCATCTTAAACAGCTGTAGCCCTACCAAAATGGTGGGTGGTAGGCTAAGTTGTCTAGAGACTGGGTGGCTGGCACCAGAGCTGCATTTGCCTTTGTATTTCACCTGCATGATGTTAACTCTGTAATAATCTTATTCTACTGCTCATGTATACCATATGCTATACATGCTCCAGTTACTGTTATTCATCATGTCAGTGCTGGTATAACCTCAAATTATTAATCATTATTATAAGCTTATGATTACAAATCGAGGTAAGATAAGGAGACTTGAACACTTATATACTTGTTAAATAATCTATTGTTGTTCCTTTTTTTTTACCCAAAAAGTTATATACTGCAGCTTTAATATGTTTAAACTACATATATAATTTATTTTTATTTAATTGCAAATATACATACAATATATAATTAAAGGGATAGTTCACCCAAAAATTAAAATTTGATGTGTATCTGCTTACCCCCAGGGCATCCAAGATGTAGGTGACTTTGTTTCTTCAGTAGATCACAAACAAAGATTTTTAACTCAAACCGTTGCAGTCCGTCAGTCATATAATGGCAGTCAATGGCTCCCAAATCTTTGAGAGTAAAAAAAAAACACACACAAACAAAACCAAATTAAACTCTGCGACTCGTGATGATACACTGATGTCCTAAGACTCGATACGAATGGTTTGTGCAACAAACTGAACAGTATTTCTATCATTTTTTACCTCTCATTCACTGCTATGTCCTACTGTCCTGAGCGCATACACAGCATCTGGCGTGTGACATGTACGCGCTCTAGCATAGATGCTGTCCACTTCTGTTGGCATCTCATAACACTTACTATAAGAACACCACCACTTTCTCCCTAAAGCTTGAAGACTTGCTGCTGCTGCTGCTGCGGCTGCTTCCTCCATCTCTCTTACTTCTCGAGTATTCTGGTTCAAATAAATACGGTTGGGCAAAAAAAATCTTTTTTTAACTATGTTAGTGTCTTTTTTTAACAAGAAATGCATTATTTTGTACTTCTCAGAAAAAGATTCATGACATTCAGTCAAAACAAGAGGCCAAAGTGGAGAAAAGAATCAAGGAGTTTATTGATATGGAGCAACTGGTCTTCACCCAGGACAAGGTTTTACAAAAGAAACTCGTCAACTCCGATATCCCAGAGAAAGTGCAGATGGACTTTGGTGACGGGAACCCTAACAGTAAAGACTGCTATGATGAGGACAACATTTTCAGTTCCAAAGACTGTGCATTGTTGGACTCAAGAAGCCTTGTACCAGACAAACTCGTTCTCTATTATGAGGTGGGTTGCAACTCATACTATGAAATGTATTTTATTTATTGACAGTGACAGTACTAAATCATACATTTTCACACTGTAAACATGTGATAAGCGACTCATTTATACTCTTAAGCCTGATTTGCATGGAATAAGTATCACCTGGTGACCTCTGCTCATTTGTTATAATTGCAGAGGTTGTCTGTGATCTTATTCCTGTGCAAATCGGCCATGTCTGTAATTTGTTAAGTAAAAATTCCCTGCACATGACCTACCATATTTCGCTGAACACAGTGGTCCTGAGATAATATTAGTCACGTGTGAATCGGCATCTCTTAGATGGATGACGTATAGCAGCGTGTGATAAGGAACATTCTTCTGTTTATGTTTGGGTAATTTCTAAATCACTTGAGGTCCTCAGATAATACTAATCCCGTGCAAATAGGGTTTTAAAAATAAAGGTTCCAATAAGGAATTTTCACAGTGATGCCATATACTTACTTAATAACTTTTTTTTTCTTGGTGTGAAGAACAATTTAATAATCCAAAGGAAAAGGTTCCATGGATGGTAAAGGTTCTTTTTGGAACCATTGATGCTGATAACGCACCTTTATTTGTAAGAATGTATCTGTGTATCGTGTAAGAATGTAATGTATAAACTGTCAGGATCGATAAGGTGAGGATCCAAATGTGAGTACAATCACTGTTTGCTAAAATACACACTCAACCTAAGCACAGAGTGGTCAAACAAAAGTGGTGCAGGAGAAGGCTTTGCCAGGCCTCGGTAGTGAGGGGTCTGCAATGGGCTAGAGGCAGAGGAACTGACTAGAAATTACTTTAAGCAGCCAGTAATCAACAAACAGCAGAAACAAACACAGGAACAGAGAACTAGAAACACTGGAAACACACCAAGATGTGAAAACCAGAAAGAGAACCAGTTGTACAGTGTAGTTGACTCCAAAGAGAACCCGGTTCTTTTTCTGAACCTCTTAAGCACTGAAGTAATATCAGACCCTTTCTTGTTCACATCACAACTTTATAAGAACTCACAGCCCAGCTTTCTGAGTAGCTGTAGAATGTTGGAGTCTGAACTACTGAAAATGTGGTAGAAGAAGTGGACAGGGAAAGGGGTGAGGAAGAGCTGGCAATCCCTGATCATGTCACTGGTTAAGCCAGTGGTTCCCAACCATGTTCCTGGAGGTCCCCCAACACTGCATTTTTTCCATTTCTCCTTAATCAAACACACCTGATTCAGATCATCGGCTCATTAGTAGAGACTCCGAGACCTGAAATGGGTGTGTCAGACAAAGGAGAGATGCAAAATGTGCAGTGTTGGGGGGCCTCCAGGAATGTGGTTGGGAACCACTGGGTTAAGCCATTCGCAGAGCTTTAACAATGCATTTCAGTCAAATTTAAACTTGAAAGGGAACATATATGTATATTTTAACTTCCTATTTTTTTTCTCAGATGAGATAGTATTTGTAACAGAGAGACGAGAGGCGAGCGGATCCATACGCAGACTTTTATTAATGGGACGAGACAAAGACACGGTCAAGGCAGGCGGGGTCAGACAATGGCAGTCAGGTATATGGACAGTGAGACAAAGAGTATCCGTAACACAGGCGAGGGTCAATCCAGCGGCGAACGTAATCCGTACGGGCAAGGCAGTAGAATAGTCAGACAGGCGAGAGTTCCGATAAGCAGACAACGAGACAGACTTAACGAAACAACAAGGCAAAACAAGAAAACAAGACACAGGGTAACACGGAGAAACGCTTTGTACGAATGCTAGAACAATTCAAAACTCAGCAATGTGTAACAGGAAGACCGGGGCTTTAATACTGTCTCTGATTGGTGCAAGTGATAAGAGCAGTGGCTGATGGGTAATGTAGACCGGGGTGTAGTATAACAGTCAGTGTGTGTAAAGAAGGTGAGAGCGACATCTGATGGTGAGCGGTCCACAGCTCACCGACCAGATCCGTAACAGTATTAAAATGATAAAGTAAAAATGGTTTGCTTGTTTATTTTGTTTTTATTTACAAGCTGTATTTTGTTGTTCAGTTTCAGTAATTATTGTTTTTCTGAAGAATTATATAATATCATGCCATGTCTGATATTGGTGGTATCATACCACCGTCTGAGGACTCTATTCAGATTTACTGGTAGGTATGCATTAAAACCATCTAATGTACAGGTAGTTCAAATAAGTTTAATCACCGTTCTAACTTATTTTTAACACATGCGCACAACTTGCGCACAGAGATCGGAGATCGCACAGCACACACGGAAACATTCAGGAGCACAGAAACTTGCTGTGCGACTTTTATTAATAGCCTATAATAGCTTCGATACTCTATCTCTACATTGTATTTCTCAGCAAATAGGGGGTATAATTGCTTCAATGTTTAATGTTAATGCTTTAATGACCTATTTTTCTGCCCTCGTAAAAGAGTTCCCCTTCTTTAACTAGGCAGATAGATAACTCCTTCCACAGAGACTGGAACTGAAGCATGGATTTATTGTCACCACCACTTCAAATACAATGGAACAGAGTAAAACTGAAATCTTGAAATCTTGAAAAACAAGATTCAAAAATGTGTGTCAAAAGAATGTTACAGTTCAGTTAAGAGATAACTACATATAGCTTACGCAATAATAATGTAGATACATGTAACACTGTTCTGAAAATAATGTCCCTAAACATAAAGTTTATCATGAGTAATGTCACCAATACCAAACATAAGAAAGACGTAAAGTACTTACAAACAAAGCTCCTATAAACTATTGCAAGAATAATGAACAGATGGACGGTAGCTGCACTGAATGTGTGGCTATCAGCATCAGCTGAGTACAGCAAGATGGCTGCTATTAAGGTTAAAAGTCACTCAGCATGTCAAACATTAAAGGAAAAGCACCACCTAGTGGCTCAAAAAATAAACTTCACTGGAAACGGTATTTCACCCCATCTGGCGTCTGGAAGATGCTATCAGTAAGCACAATTAGGATTGTCTATTCAATCCCAGGGGACAGCAGTAAAACAACATCTGAAATAGGCCGCAGGAACACCTTGGACAATCCATCTTTGACCACCTTGACCTCAACTTTCCTTACTCTCCCATCTCTTCCAGGAAATGTTTCCAACACGATTCCCATGAGCCAGTCATTCCTTTTGGCTTGAATGTTTTTCAGCAGCACAACATCCCCGCTTGGAGATTGGGGCTCTCATTCTGCCATTTTCTACGGTTTTGTAAGGTTGCGAGATATTCCTTTCTCTAACGATTCCAGAACGTATTGGCCAAGCTTTGGACTTGCCTCCATTGATGAACAAAAGAGGTCCTTTTCACCAAACTCTCCAGGTGGAGGAAGAACCGCTGAAGACTTCTGAGTTAGTAGAGTTGCTGGGGTCAGAATTAAGGGAGCGTCTGGATCTGTTGACACAAGTACCAATGGGCGGGCGTTGACTATAGCTGTGACTTCAGCCATGAACGTGATCAAAACCTCATTGGACAACCTTGACGGACCAAATCCTTGTAGCATAGATTCAAGGATCCGTCTTGAGACGCCGATCCTACGCTCCCAACTTCCCCCCATATGAGATGAGTGAGGGGGGTTAAACACCCAAGAGCATCCCTTGTCATTTAAGTACTCTTGTACCTTTCTGTCATCTGTAATTGCCTCCATCATCAGCTCCTTGCATGCACCAACAATGTTGGTGCCACAGTCTGACCGCAACTGCTTTGCTGGACCTCAAACAGCGAAGAAACGGCGAAGAGCGTTCATAAAGCTGGAGCTATCCATTGACTATATGATTTTGATATGTATGGCCTTTGTGCTCATACATATGAACAGAACTGGCCAGCATTTAGAGTTTGCTTGTCCTCCTCTAGTTCGGTGCGAGGTGACCTCCCAAGGCCCGAAAACATCCAACCCTACAAAGGAGAATTGAGGGTCCATACAGTCAACCACATGCTATGGGGAAGGTCAGCTGCCGGAACTGATCTCGTGGCTTGGTCCGCAGGGTTTTGATCGGTAGGTACGTATTTCCACTGCTCAGGGCGTGTAGACCTCCGTATCCTTTGCACTCTGTTGTGAACATGCACATAGGATTTTCTGGATTCATTACAGATGTAGCCTAAGACCACCTTACTGTCTGAGTAAAATGTCACAGCATCAAGTCTGGTGTCAATCACATCTTCAATATTTTCAGCTATTTCCACAGCTAAAACAGCTGCACACAGTTCAAGTCTGGGGATAGAGATCTCGGGTTGCGGAGCTAGTTTAACCTTGCCAAACATGAAGCCAACTTCTACATCACCACTCACACTGGTAATCCTGCTGTATGCAACAGCTGCAATAGCATTTGTGGAAGCATCACAGAAGACACACATTTATTTTCTTAGGGCTTGCAGGAGAGAGTTGTAGCATATGTGTGGGGGATTTTGACATGCTCAAGCTCTTTTAATGAGTCTCTCCAACCTTTCCATTCTTTGAATCGCTCATCTGATAGAGGTGCATCCCAGTCAAGACTCTGTGGCAAGTGCTCTAAGCAGAAGTCTGCCCTGAATGACAACAGGTGCAGCACACTAAGAAGATCAAACAAACTGTTAATCGTTGACAGAACCCCACGTCTGGTGTATGGTCTCACCTGGTCTGCAACCTGGAAGATGAACACGTCTTCATTCATGTCCCAATTCACTCCCAGACTTCTCTGGACTGGTGGGAGGCCAGTGTTCAGATCTAGGTTCTTTAGCTCCTTTGCAAGATCCTCAGAAGGAAAAGCTTTCATGACTTCCACTTAAATAGAAGCAATCTTGTGAAGATGTAGATTAGACCGAGCCAGCATTTCCTAAGTGGATTTGAGTAGCTTGATGGCTTCCTCTTCTGTAGGGAGAGAAGTAAGTCCATCATCCACGTAAAAGTTTCTTTCCACGAAATGCCTTGCCTTGGATCCACAGTCTTGTTCACCTGTGAATGCAGCTTTCCTAAGCCCATATATGGCAACTGCTGGAGACGGGCTGTTACCAAAAACATGTACTTGCATCCGATACTCCTGCACCTCATTGTTTATGTCACTGTTGTCATACCAAAGGAAGTGCAGAAAATCTCAATATTCTTCTGCTACCACAAAGGAATGAAACATCTGCTGGATATCAGCCATCACTGCCACCCGTTCCCTCCTGAATCGCAGTAGAACCCCCAAAAGGGGGGTATTGTTTACATTTGGGCCGGTGAGGAGGACGTCATTTAATGATACACCCTGATCTCGAGCACTGGAGTCGAATACAACTCTTATCTGTCCAGGTTTCCTTGGATGGTACACCCCGAACATTGGTAGATACCAGCACTCTTCATTCTTCTGTAATTGTGGTGCCAACTCTGCATGTTCATTCTTGAAGACCTTACACATAAAATTCACAAAGTGCTCCCTTACCTCAGGATGTTTTTGTAGTTTGCGAGTCAGTAGCATGAGCCGGTTATCTGAAACAGTCCTTCACATACATACTGTTTGGACATGGACTCATGTAGTTGGGGTGCCCATTTCCTAAAATGTGAGTCTTGAAAACATCAACTGTTGCAGGTTTGTGGGCTCCGTTAAGGCAGACATCTCCAACTATCACCCACCCAAGGGCCAGCTTCTGTGCAAAAGGAGCATGTTGTGGTCCGTTGTATTGCTCTACCACCATGTGTGCCTGGATAAGATCTCTTCCAAGCAGAAGCAGAATTTTGGCCTTAGGACCTATAGGCTTGGAATTTTAGACGCTACTGATCTTAGGTGACTGTGGTATTGTGCTGCCTCTGGAGCAGGAAACTCTGTTCTGTTGTTTGGAATGAGATTGCATTCAATAAGTGATGGAAGAACAAGGCATGTCTTCCCATCAATGGATTCTCGAGGAAGGCCGATCTTGCCAAAGACCTATTGCTCTGATCATTTATGACTGCATAAACCCTTTGTTTGTACTAAGGCTCACCTTTTGGGTATACGTTTAACAGGCAGATTTTTGAGCAGGACTTCCTGCTAATATGATCCCCACACACTTCTGTGCAGGTGGATGTGGCGACTGGGGAAGGAGGCTCTTTTTGCTCCCCGCCATAGTTTGTTGAGGGTTCGGTATCCTTCTTTTTTAACCAGGGAGCTGGACCATTGTGTAGGGCTGCTATATGCTTGTCACTATCGCATTCAGAGCACTGGATTACTGCCTTACAGTCCTTTGCCTGGTGGGTAGTTGAGGAGCAGCATCTGAAGCATATGGAGTTCTCTCTCAGGTTAGCTTTTCTTTCTTGCAAGGATTTTTCCCTGAAACTTCTACACTTCATGAGGGGATGCGGCTTTTTATGGATAGGACATTGTCTGTTGAGTTTGTAACTTGCCTTGTCAGATTCATCCCTTTGTGTGGCATTGTCAGTTTCCGTTTTGTGACCAGTAATAGGAGCTCTGACCGCCTTTGAAAATCGAGCGAGCAGTATAGGGTGATAAATGTAATGTTGTGTCTAGGAGGTAATGCATCAGGCAACGCTGAATTAAACTGTGATGTGTTTCCACCTTCTTATTTGATGGATTCAGCTTGAGTATGCATGGTATGGGAGCTAAGAGGTGTAACAGCATTTGTGATGATTTGAGTTGGTGCCTGTCTCACTGGCAAGTCCTGAAAGGGACTATCCTGCACGGTGGTTTGAGGCTGTAGCAGATTAACTGAGTATGAAGCCAATGGCTTGTGTTCAGTGGTCTCTGCAAGCATTGATAAATGCCCTTCTCTATGTTTGTGCTGATCTTCTACATATTTCTCAGTCCTTTGCAGCGAGTCATATGAAGAATGATGCTCTTTGCCCTCAGATAGCTGTTCTATTCCCCCCGACTCTGCCGCTGCCTAAAACACGGATGCCTCCGCTGCAGCAGCTTCTTAACCTCTTAAGGTTAAAAGTCACTCAGCATGTCAAACATTAAAGGAAAACACCACCTAGTGGCTCAAAAAGTAAACTACACTGGAAACGGTATACCTATTATGCAAAATTTACCTTTTACATGTTGTTTGAATGTGTGTTGGCAGTGTGTGTACACAACCACCCTATAATGATAAAAATGAACCCGCTCCTTTCTCCATAAATCTTAAACAGTGTCACTGTCTTACCGATCACAGAATCCGTAAGTGTGACATCAAACTTTACAAGCCCCACCCACGACTGCTGACTGACACTACTGTATTAGCAGAGACCCTGCCCTGAGTGAGCTGCACACAATCCGTGCATGTTTATCTTCACACTATAACGTTTAAAAGCAGCTTGAATTTCAATTAAGGAATTTCTTCTTATTACAGTTATAGAAGTTGTTCAGTCCAGAGCAGTGAGTGATTTTCTGCTTTTATTTTATCGTTTGGGTTATATTAACAGTGTAGACCCAAACAGCAGTATAAATTCTGTATATTACACTGCTTTTACTTAATCTAAAATAAACATGATTTCTTTTCCAGCTGTTTAACTTCACAGACATAACCAACTGTGCTTTTGTAACTTATGCATGTTTTTAACAAACTTGTGCATGAAATAGAACTTAGTTTAGTGCTTGCATACCATGTGACGGCCACTTTCTGTTATGTGCTTCGGATGTGTGTCCAGAAAAGCTTATATCAGCAGTGTATAATGCAATTACTTTAAAAACTGTCACTGCTGAATGTGACAGATCTGACAGTCATGTTTGCAGTTTCATTCACGCTTCAACATGAAATGATACACGCACACCGCCGCATTTATGCATGCAACTGAAGCATGCGTGCTATGAGCACAAGCAGACCTGGACCTCATTGCGTTCACAAACTGTATCTATAATAGATGTGGTCTGAGTACAGGTTGATTTAACAATTAATTTAATTGTTGTTCTCAAGCGATGTTGGTTTAATATCACTTTTTCTCCCATAATTAATGTTGTAACAATGGCAAGAATTCAATAGAGCCCTATTCTTATGGTAATTTCTCATGGGGACATAAGTGATTTTCACCATTTACAGGGAGTTGTCGATTTAATTGCCATTTGAATCCAGAGTGTTGGTGTTTACCTCTCAACACCTGCACCCAGCCGAATTACCTACTGTTTTTTTGACAAACACCAAGGTCATGTGGTAATTTAATTGCTGTCTGAATCCACATTTCTGAGTTTACAAGAAGAAATCGATTCAAAATTCAAAGTTTAATACCTTTTTGATCACTTCCAAACACTGTATGGTAACTGTTATACTTCACTCCAATTTGCATGCTTATTAATTACTGAAATGTTGAAAAGTATTTAAAAAAGAAATATCTCCACCACAACAAGTTGAAGCAAAAAGAGAAGAAAAGCATGTAAACATTCGAAATGGGTCTTTATGATGGCAGCAGCAGGTATGCAATGCAGTACCACTACTGGTACTTGAACCACACTTTGAGAACCACTGGGCTATTGCATATAGTAATGTGACTGTATGACATTTTTCTGAACATAACAAGCAGACTAAACATTAAACACAAGTGTACACCATTTTGCAACCAACTTATTTGCTATGCTCAGTAATGTAAGAGAATTCCAGACAACAATTGTTTTTACTGACTTGATGAATAGTCTAACCTAAAAGAATGACTTGTGGTTTGATGCCAGCAAGCAGGAATGCTCAGAATGCTTGTGGATTAAACAAAACAAAACAAACAAAAAAAAATCTTTAAAGATTATTCACATTGTGTATTGTTGCCAAGGTATCTCTTTACATTGCTTTGTTTGTTGTTTGGCAGATTGCGATCTATCTCATTAGTTGTGCTTCAGTGACAGATCAGATGTATGGAAGTATACACGTTACACTGTAATTAAAATGCAGCAGACATTAATTCACAGTAAAACAAAGGCAGAACACCATATAACTCATCGACTGTTACATCGACTGACGTCTATAGGGTCCCTCTGGAAAAGCCACAACCCTGAACTGCATTACGCAATTGAGGAACAAATGCTGACAGGCAAGCATGTCAGAACAAATGAAACTCAATACGTAACCTTCCCAATGCCCTGAGAGCCAATAAATGGGCCCACCAGGGGTGCCAGGTTTCTGAAGCAACTGTTGTGGGGGGCAGAGCACAATGACAAGATGTACACTCATGCGGAAAGTTTTTTTTTTTTTTTAGAAGGGAAACATGGTGGAAATAAACCGTGGAAATATACTGAAAATGATGCTATGGTTGCACAGAAGCAAACTACTCCGCCTAGTTCAAACTGTGGGGCAACGGAGGACCCAGAGTTCACATAGGAGGAACAACTAGGAGAAGCGCACGGATCCATGAGGGAATGGCGCTGCAAAACAACATCGAGCCATCCTCCCACAAATTACCTGATATTACCCAATGCACAGGAGGAACAGGCTCCATGCAGAGATTGTAGGAACTCGCAAAGTGTTAGGGGAGAACATATATACATATATACATATGAATGTGTATACACAACTCTTTGACAGGAG
>JAHKKF010512684.1:25523-37321 GCA_019740295.1 Labeo calbasu | reverse complement strand
ATAATAATAAAACTATTTCTTGAGCAGCAAATCCACATATTAGAATGATTTCTGAAGGATCATGTGACACTGAAGACGGGAGTAATGATGCTGAAAATTCAGCTTTGATCACAGGATTAAATTACATTTTAAAATATAGTCAAATAGAAAACAGTTATTTTAAACTATAATAATATTTCACAATTGTACTGTTTTTGCTGTACTTGGTATCAAATAAATGCAGGCTTGGTGAGTAGAAGAGACTTCTTTTAAACATAAAATGAAAAATCCTACTGTTAAAAACTTTTGACTCATAGTGTACATATGCACAAAAGCACTTTGGAGTTGCATAAATACCACGGTACTTCAATATAACACTCAATATGCACAGAAAAGTCTGAGATAAGAAATCCCAATTCAAGCTATGAACACAGAAATAAACATCAACCCCTAAATTCTTAAAGGTTGTAAGATGCTGTTGAATCGTTCTTATGAAGTTTAATGTAGCTTGTGCAACTTGTCATGACAATAGGGAATCACTGAGAAATATCAGCAGGCGATTAATAAACTATCATATATGCCATATACATATTATAATATTTATCATCTATTTAAAATTACTGATAAAAGACTAGGAGTTAATAATAAATGCTGATTATCGTGCTAACGATTTAGCCGCTAACAGCACTAAACATCCCAAAAGCCAAACAGACACAGAAATGAGCTGATAAAGTGATATAAACTACAGGTTGTTAAAGGAACTTATAAAAACGTATAATTGCAGGATGAAAGTAGAACTCGCTTTTAGATCTGAATGAGTAAACGAATGTAAACATGAGTTAGCATGAGCAGCATGCTAAACATAGTTAGCCGTTAGCGCTCAGCAGTGACTCACCAGCCCTCTTTAATGAGCGCTGAGCTCAGATCGCACATCTTCACATAAACTGATGAGTCTGTACGGAATCACTGTCTGAAATATCGCCAAAATCCCATCGTGTGTTACTCGGGATGCATTTCTACAGCGTTAGCTGGTGCTGCAGCTGGACAAAGACAGATGACGTCACGCGCAAACTTCTGACACTTCACAGGTCAAAGTGGAGCGCCGCTGATGACGTAGACGGCGAACAAAAATAATAATAATAATAATAAACAAAAGTAAATAAGTAAGGATGCTGTGATTTGTTATCTACCTTCCAGATCGAAATCTTTAAATATATAAAAAATATGAAAATCCTTTAAGTGGTCAAAAGATTGACGTAATGTTTTTGAATGTCTCCTCTGCTCACCAATAATGCATTTATTTGATCAACAATACAGAAAAATGGTTAAATATTTTTACAATTTAAAATGCTTGTTTTTTATTTAAATATATTTTGAAATATATTTTTATTCATTCTAACATGCTGATTTGCTACTCAGGAAACATTTCTGCTATTATTCAAGTTAAAAACATGTGATTCAAATATCTTAAGTAAGGTTTAAAATGATAATTATTATTCAAGGATGCATTAACTACAAAAGTGCAAGTAGAGAGATTAACAAACGTTTTTGAACAGTAAGATTTTTAATGTTTTTACAGTCTCTTCTGCTCACCAAGCCTGCATTTATTTGATCCAAAGTACAGCAACAACAGTAACATTTTGAAATATTTTTACTGTTTAAAATAACTGTTCTATTTTAATATATTTTAAAATGTAATTTATTCCTGTGATTTCAAAGCTGAACATTTAGCAGCATTATTCCAGTCACAAAAAATATGAAAATCCTTTAAGTGGTCAAAAGATTGACATAATGTTTTTGAAGGTCTCCTCTGCTCACCAATACTGCATTTATTTGATCAACAGTACAGAAAAATGGTTAAATATTTTTACCATTTAAAATGCTTGTTTTTTATTTAAATATATTTTAAAATATATTTTTATTCCTGTGATTAAAACTTAATTTTTAGCGTCATTAATCCAGTCTTCAGTGTCACATGATCCTTCAGAAATCATTCTAACATGCTTATTTGCTTCTCAGGAAACATTTCTGATTATTATACATGTGATTCAAAAATCTTAAGTAAGGTTTAAAATAATAATTATTATTCAAGGATGCATTAACTTGATGAAAAGTGCAAGTAGAGAGATTAACAAATGTTTGTAAACAGTAAAATTTTAATGTTTTTTACAGTCTCTTCTGCTCACCAAGCCTGCATTTATTTGATCCAAAGTACAGCAACATCAGTAACATTTTGAAATATTTTTCCTGTTTAAAATAACTGTTCTATTTGAATATATTTAAAAATGTAATTTATTCCTGCGATTTCAAAGCTGAATTTTTAGCAGCATTATTCCAGTCACACAATCCTTCAGAAATCATTCTAATATTCTGCAGAAGAGTTTTCTTTAAAAACATTAAAAATCTTACTGTTCAAAAACTTTTGACTGGTAATGTATAATGTTACACATATTTCTATTTTAAATAAATGCTGTTTTTTTTTTTTTTTTTTTTTACTTTCAATTAATCAAAGAATCCTGAAATATCAAATGTATACAGTTTCCACAAAAATATGAAGCATGCTTCAACTCTTGCTTCAACTGCACTTTTTTTTAATAATAATTTTTAGATATACTAGTCCATTATAGGCAAACCCAGATATATATGATACACATCTTTGTTTACACTTTGGATTTTTAGAAAATATTAATGACATTAAGGTTCATCACTGTAAGTCATTAGATAATATTCATTCATCAACAAGCGTAATAAAGTACGTAAAGTGTACTTTTTCCCGAGGGTCAATGTTATAATTTCCCATAAACTTCAGCAGGAAAAAAACGTTTTTTAAATGTCATAGAAAGTCAATTGATGTTTAGAAAGAACAACAAATGCAAGCAGAGAATGTCTTCCTCTTTTTGGTTTCTTTTTCTTTTAACCAACCTTTTTTCTTTGCTTTTTTGTAATCTGCTCCTACCATCATAAGAACAACAAAATGTGGTAAATTACCCTAAAAAATTACCCTAACAATTACCCTAACAAATAATAAAAAAAAAAAATCTTTTAAAAACATTAAAAGACCACTCTAATTTTTTCCTAAATCAGGATCTCTGACATTGGTGGGGACATAACAACAGACAACAGATATTTCATTGTTTGATCAAAATTATTGCTAGGAACAATTTAGTAGTGTCTGGATATTGGTAGGGACATGTCATAGCATATATACTAAATTCTACACCCTTGAAAATTAGAACAAGCGATGTCAAACTTTGTAAACTATAGTTCTCTCCTTAAATATGCAGAGGTCAAACAACAGTTGGATTGTTTGACTACTCAATAAAGAATATAGCAAAATAAAACTTAATTCATTTGTAAATCTGTCTTTATTCAAAGTTATTCATCTAGACAAGTACATGGAAATTATTCAAAGTTCTGTTCGTCCTAAAGCGGTTAAACTGCATCTCTCTTAAAGTGTAAATTAATTTTTTTTTTTTTTTTGCTGACCTGGCAAAACATCAAAAAAAAAAAAAAAAAAAACCTATAATATTATAATATTATAATTAAACCATAACAATCACAAACTGACCATGGTTTTGAAACACTAACCATAGTTTAACCAAGCTTTTTGTAGTAAAAGTGTGGTTATACAAAACACATGGGTACTACACTTTTACTATAGTAAAACCACAGTTAATTTTCTTGGAATTTGTGTACGCTTTCTCTTCTTTTCATTGTTTTGTTTTAATAATTCTAAAACATCTATAACATCTAAAAACATAGCTAACCCACTCCATAGTTTCATCTGAATCAAATGATTTGCAAACCTGCACTGAACACCAAAATCGAATGATTCACGATCCGCTCTCCAAAGTTCCTATCTAAAACAAATGATTCTGAAGTTCCAATCTGAATCAATAGATTCAAAGTTCCGATCGTGATCTGCGCTCCGTTGTGCTGATCTGAATAATGATTTGTTAACATCATTTCAGATCAGGATCACTGGTCTTAATCAAATTATTAAATCAAAAAATTGATCTGGAGGGTCAAAAAGATAGATCTGGATCAAAAGAATCGTTATATGGGAAAATCTAGTGATTCGCAATTTACCCACTCCGAATCAAATGATTCACGATATGCAATCCGTGAATCAAAGTGAATCATTTTTGCGACGCAATTGATTTGGTTTCACATCCAACATCCAACACAAATGAACATATTTGTTCTTATATGTTCTTTTCTTTTTATAGCGTATTTACTTTTTAGGTAATGTGACATATTTCAGACGCGGACTTTTCTTTAAGACTTTTTAAAGTTAGTTACTGTACATAAAAAAAGCTAAATTGGTCAAATTTAAATCTAAAAAGAAATCTGATTCTGAATATTAACATAGTGATATTACATAAGGAAACAATTAAAAAGCAGTGGCACTCCTGTAAACAGCTTCATCTCCATCAGAATATTATGACTGTCCCAAAGATTTCTTATTCTTACGCAGTAAATCCAGACCTCATATGCTGTGATGGACTTTTAAGAATAAAGGTTTTTACTGGCATTAATGTTTCCATTAAAAACCTTTAACATTCATGGAAACTTTCAAATGTGTAAAGAGTGTAAAAAGCATCAACGGATGGATGTTCACATGCTGTAGCATCAAAGTGCTAATTTACTGGTAATGTTACAACTTCTCATCCCAGAAAATCACGCAAGGTTTGATTAAAACCTTGAGTCTGGGAAACAAAGCAAACGCTGCAGTTTCAAGATGAACTGGTCCTTTTAAGATTTTGCAGGACATCCTCTTTTGAGTAAGGAAAAGTGTATAGGCTCTTTCTTAAGGGATGATCAATCTAAACTAGTATTTTTCAGACATTTTCAATATACAATGTCATGCTGTAGAGCTTCTGTTTTAATAAATTCATAAATAAATTAATAAAGTCAAAGTGCATGTGTTCATCATACAGTACTTCCGTTTGTACGGAATTCTTTTAAGTGACAATGGGCTTCATGACAAATTGAAAGTATTTAAGTGACATAGGTTCCAATAAAACCTACTGAAGGACTTCTTGTTTTAGGTTTCGCTTTCAGTTGATGCCTTACAATATATAAAGGGCAGAGGTACTGAATAAGACCCCACCAAACAACACTCCACCAAAGACTTGTTGAGATTGAGAACTTGTGGCGCACTATAATGTCCGAAAGACGAAAGTTACACCAACATGGTAAGTGCATTTTAATATAAAGCTTGTTGTTTTTACACACATTTTGTGTCTATTTGCACTGCATTAAAGATCATTTGTTTTACTTGCAGATGAAGACCATGATATACCCACTAAACATTTCCAACCTGAAGATGACGAAACGGGTAAGTGTATTGTAATAGTTGACTTTTCACATACTCTACATTTAAGTGTTATTTGTTAATTTATGTATTTTATTTTGTGTATTCATGTACTTCTTCATTTCAAAATCTGAAATGTGTGTCTTAAAATATATTATATATTAATACAATATGAAGATTTAGGAAAACCAAATGTCAGACTGAATCATACCATATACAGAAATATTAGCATGCACGGTTGAGGAAAACCAACTGTACATTTACAGTGTTCTAATGTTCAGCACAAAACGGTTTATGTTTATATAAAGCTTGTTGTTATTCTGTTTCTGTAAAATCTGTTTCTTTTGCAGACGAAGAATCCGAAATACCTTCTACCAAACAGTGGCAGAACGGTGGCATAAATGAAATCGTCGAGGCTCCTATAAAAAAGTCAAAAGTACAAAATGCAACTGCATCTTCAGGCGACCTCATACGCATGATTGACACATTTGACAGACCACTAAAAACCACTGCAGATAGTGGTTATGCCAACCAAGATGCATATGCGTCAGGTTTTGAAAACAAACCAGGAAAGAGGATTCCCAAGGCTGGATACATTGCGGAAGCAGGATACGGACGAGCTCGTATTGAAGCCGGTATAGCTGAGGCAGAAGCCAAAGGTCCAAACGCCTCATTTGGTGCTGAAGCCAGTCTGGCTGGAGTCGGAGCAATGGCTCGAGCTGAAGTTGCCAGTGCATCAGCTAAAGCTGGTCCAGTTGGTGTGAAAGTGGGACTTGGATTTGACACGGGTGCATCTGTTAGTGCGGATGGAGTGGAAGTCAAATTCCTGGGAACTGGAATCACAGTTGGTCCGAAACTTGGTGTATCTGTTCTGGGTTCAGAAGCATCATGTTCAGTCATGTAATCACAGAGGTATTAATTACCTTTGAATATTTATGTGTAACTTTTTACTATGTCTAAATTCATCCTAAAATCCATTCTCTGTCTCACTCTTGACTGTTCCCGTTAGGGGCACAGGTTTTACGACCCTTCCTGACACAACCTAACACTGACATCCTGAAAATCTGAAAACTATTCCTAAAATTTAACCCTCTTAAATCATTAAATCTCTTGTTGTCTATGACTGTTATTGTTTCATATATTTTTATGATTCAATTATATCTCTAATCTATACAATTATCACACTGTAAGCCTATTTATCTATATTCCTGTCCCCAACATGTTATCTGTTAAACTCACACTTGGGTGTATAATTTGGCCATATATCTTACATATTATGTTTTGTTACTCTAATTTGTCAACCTCTTTGTTATTTCTATGAGCTGTTGCTGTGTTTTCTGTATGAGTGGCCTATAAGGTCAAGAACATGTAATATTTCCTGAATCTTCTTAGCTAAATCAGTATGTTTTGTTTCTTAACCTTGCAATTTGGTAAGATGCTCTCTTTTAATTGTTTTCATTGTAAAATAAAACCTGTTTCTACATATTTAGTGTCTGTTATTGGGATGTTTTGCATGTGAAATGCCCAGTTCCTCCTTTTTCGGAGTGCCCTTGATATTCCCATGAGCCCTTGTTTAAAAATGAGTCTCTGCTTTCAGTGCACATTCACTTTTACAAACAATGATCCTTTTTAAACAAACCTATTTTCTTTTCACACTTTTTCTTTATGCATAATTGTTACAACAGACAAAATCGGCCATAAAGAATTATTACTCTTTTCTTTTTTATCATTTATTTGTTTTTCTTCCTCGCTGCTATTTTTGCATTTTTATACTTTTTTTAAATTATTATTTTTATTTTATTTATTTTCAGGTTTATTAGACAGGGATAGTCTGTAAATAAAAATGTAAATATTTTTACTATTTAAAATAACTGTTTTCTATTTGAATGTATTTTAAAATGTAATTTATTCCTGTGATTTCAAAGCTGAATTTACTCATTACTCACATGATCCTTCAGAAATCATTCTAATATTCTGATTTGCTGCTCAAAAAACGTTTTTTATTATTATGTTAAAAACAGACGAGTTGAATTTTTTCAGGTTTCTTTGATGAATAGAGAGATCCAAAGAACAGCATTTATCTGAAATAAGAAGCTTTTGTAATATTACAAATGACTTTATCATCACTTTTGATCAATCTAAAGTATTCTTGCTAATTAAAAGTAAAACATTATACTGACACCAACTTTTGAATGCTATAGTGTATAATGTTACAAAAGGTATTTCAGAATAATGCTGATCTTTGCATCTTTCTATTTATCAAAGAATCTTAACATAAATGCATTCAACTGTTTTAAATATTGATAATACTACTTAAATATTTACATTTTTAAATATTTAAAAATGATTGTTGTACCTGATTGGTACCTGATTGTATTAGTCTATATAGATTGAGCAAATGGGAGAAGCAGATGAACACAAAACAGCAGAACAACATAAAAGTCAAAGAGGGTAAACTTTAACTTTAAACATCTTATATTTTCTTTTCCTAGCATATTTACTTTAACTTCTCAGGTAATATCATTGGTATTTCAGATGCGGCCTTTAAAGTCAGTAATTGTACATAAAAAAGCTAAATTGGTCAAATTTAAATCTAAAAAGAAATCTGTTGTTGGTCAAACTATTTCATAAGACAGAGTCTTTTCATAGTGATATTACACTATTAATATTATGACGTTTCCAAAGATTTCTTATTCTTACGCAGTACATTCAGACCTCAAATGTGTAAAGAGTGTTAAAAGCATGGGTGGATGGATGGATGTTCACATCAAAATGCTAATTTACTGGTAATGTTACAACTTCTCATCCCAGAAAATTGTGCAAGGACTGATTAAAACTATAATTTACTAGCAATATTCCAGAAATATTCCCCTAAACACCCACATCTTGAGTCTGGGAATCAAAGCAAATGCTGCAGTTTCAACATGAACTTGCCCTTTCAAGATTTTGCAGGACTTCCTCTTTTGAGTAAAGAAGAGTTTGTTGGATTTTTTGTTAAGGGATGATAAAAAGTATTTTTCAGACATTTTCAATATACAATGTCATGCTCTGGAGCTTCTGTTTTAATAAATTATACAAGTCATAATGTATGTGTTCATCATACACTACTTCCGTTTGTACAGAATTCTTTTAAGTGACAATGGGCTTCATGACAAATTGAAAGTATTCAAGTGACATAGGTTCCAATAAAACCTACTGCAGGACTTCTTGTTTTAGGCTTTCACTTTCAGATGCCCTACTGTATATAGGGTGGTACTGACCGAGACACAACGGCACTCCACCAAAGACTTACTGACATTCAGAACTTGTGACGAACTACAATGTCTCAAAGAAAAAATTTACGCCAACATGGTGAATATGGTAAGTGCATTTTAATATAAACCTTGTTGTATTCTACACAATTTTGTGTCTATGTGCACTGCATTAAAGCTCATTTGTTTTATTTACTTGTTTTACAGATGAAGAGCCACAATTCACTGATATACTGGATAGCAAATATTTCCACCATGGAGATGACGAAAATGGTAAGTTGGTCTACATTTAACACACTGCAAAAAATGCTTTTCTTACTTAGATTTTTTTGGTTTTGTTTGGAGTCAATATATCTAAATATTCTTAAATCAAGAAAGATTTTCTAGACAAGTAAAAATTATTGTCTTGTTTTCAGAAAAAAAAGAAGTAAAAATGAAGTGAGTTTTTGCTTGAAATAAGCAAAATAATCTGTCAGTGGGGTAAAAAAAATAATCTTGAAATAAGATTATTTCGCTTGTTCTAAGCAAAAACTCACGTAATTTAACAATTGTTAGACATTTTGGCTGGAAACAAGACCAAAAATCTATGAAAGCATTTTTTGCAGTGCACTGATTTTGTTTTGTGTATTATTTTGTGTATTCATGTACGTCTTCATTTTCTCAGTGTAGTTTGTTATGTGCTTCTTAATATTCCCAAACACTGAATGAAATAGGTAAATTTAAAAGAGGTCATATTTAAAAAAAAATCTTAAATATGTGTCTTAAGTAAATGAAAAATATACTATATATTATGTAAAGATATATTACTACTAACACACTATAAAGATGTAGGCAAACCAAATCTCAGACGGAATCACCAGATATTACATTTATATGAAGCTTCTTATTTTTCTAAACATCTTTGTTTGTTTCTTTTGCTGATAAAGAATCGGATACACCTAGCGAACAGTGGCAGAACAATGGCATAAATGAAATCGACGAGGCCATAAAACCGTCAAAAGCGCAAGATACATCATCTGCATTTGAGATGATTGACACGTATGACAGATCTGCAGGTGCCAAAGCAGAAGGTGGTTATGCTAAGCAAGGCACATATGAATCCGGTTTTGAAAACAAATCAGGACAGAGGATTCCCAAGAAGGGATACCTTGCAGAAGCAGGATACGGACGAGCTCGTGCTGAATACAGTATATTTGAGGCAGAAGCAAAAGGCCCAAACGCTTCATTTGGTGCTGAAGCCAGTGTGGTTAAACTCGGAGCAGTGGCTCGAGCCGAAATTGCCAGTGCATCAGCTAAAGCCGGTCCAGTTGGTGTGAAAGTGGGACTTGGATTTGACGCAGGTGCGTCTGTTGGTTTGAGTGGGGTGGAGGCCAAAGTCCTGGGAACTGGAATCTCAATTGGTCCAAAAATTGGAATTTCTTTTCTGGGTTCAGAACTGTCATTTTCACTCTTTTAGCCACAGCAGGTATCTTGTTACCTTTGAATATTTATGTGTGACATTTTACTATGTCTATGTTTATCCTAAACAACTCACACTTGGGTGTCTAATTTGCTAATATATCTTACACATATTAAGTTTTGTTTCTCTAATTTGTCAGCCTCTCTACTATGAGCCACTGCTGTGTTTTCTGTAGAGTGGCCTGGTAAGGTCTTGTAATATTTCCTGAATCTTCTTGAAATGCTCTCTTTAAATTGTTTTCATTGTAAAATAAAGTCCATTAAAACCTGTTTCTACATACTTAGTGTCTGTTATTGGGATGTCTTGCATGTTTTTCAGCGTGAAACTCCACATTTTTTTAAGCTTCATTACTCCAGTCACATGATCCTTCAGAAATCATTCTAATATTTTGGTTTGCTGCTCAAAAAACTATTATTATGATGACTATTATTATGAATAGAAAGTTCAGAAGAACAGAAATAGAAATCTTTTGTAACATTATAAATGACTTTATCATCATTTTTGATCAATTTATAGCATCCTTGCTAAATAAAAGTATTATTTTCTATAATTTCTTTCCCAGAAAATATTACTGACTCTAAGCTTTTGAATGGTATAGTGTACAATGTTACAAAAGCTTTTTATTTCAGATAAATGCTGATCTTTGGATTTTTAAATATTGATGATGATGATGATGATAATGATGATGATAATAACAATAATAAATGTTTTTTAACAGCAAATCAACATATTAGAATGATTTCTGAAGAATCATGTGACACTGAAGACTGGTGTAATGATGCCGAAAATTCAGCTTTGATCACAGAAATAAATTATATTTTACAATATATTCAAATAGAAAGCAGTTATTTTAAAAAGTAAAATATTTTTTTAAAAATTTACTCTTTTTGCTGTACTTTGGATCAAATAAATGCAAGCTTGGTGAGCAGAAGAGATTTCTTTAAAAACAAAAAAAATCTTTTAACTGGTAGCGTAAATGTACAATGTGCCAGAATTAGCCAGTTTGACACTTCTTTTGCTAATTTTTGTCTACTCTCATAAATACCTACTGTATATTTAGAGTATCATAAATAGGTTCTAACCATTTGACTACCAAAACCATGGAAGAAAGGATGCCACAGTGGCATAAGTAAATAAAATCAACAAGGCTACTATAAAAAAAAATGTTTAGAGTGCAACATACATATCTGACAAACCAACAAAGGCCAATGCAGAAGGCAGGTATGCTAAAAAATGATCATATGCAATGCAGCAGCTTTTGAAAACAAACCAGAAATGAGGATTCCCAAGGATGGAGTAAAACAAATCATTTTAAACAAAATTCTAGACTAAATCACAACAAATACAGAAATTACAGCTTGCAAGGTTACATAAAACCACATTTACAATGATCTAATGTTCAGTTAAAAATGGCATAAATCTCATTTATGAGCTAAAAGCTCATTTATTTTATTTGTAGATGAAGAATTTGATGTAAGAGATTTGAAGAGGATGAAAATGATAAGTGTATTGTCTATATTTACTCTACATTTTAGGGTGTTTTGTTAATTCATGTAATTTATTTGTTCATTTATTTACTTCTTAACAGCGTTGAGCATGTTACTTTAAAAAAAAAAGTAATTAGTCATAGTGTCACGAATCTGGTCGGTGTCCCGTTGTCCACTCACCACCAGATGTCACTCTCGCTCCACCTACTCACTCTGACTGTTACGTTGTATCTCGGACTGCATCTCCCATCCTCCACCGCTCTGATTGCGTCAGCCCCCGTGACCAATCAGGCATCCTATAAAAT
>JAHKKF010512684.1:9879-20992 GCA_019740295.1 Labeo calbasu | reverse complement strand
TAAAATCCCGGTCCTCCTCAGTTGCATTTCATGGATTGTTTCGTTGTATCGTGTTTTCGTATTCCTGTTTTCCTAGTGTGTTTCCAAGTTCCTGGTTTCTTGATCTCCTGCCTGGTTTTCTCGTTTACGTCTGTCTAGCCGCCTGCCTTGTGGATTATTGCTCGAGTTTTTCGGATTATTCTCTTGGATCGCCTGTTTCATCCCTGTCTGCTCCTGTCTGACCACGCCTGCCTTGACCATGTCTCTGTCCAAATCCTTCAATAAAAGCGTGCAAATGGATCCGCTTGTCTCTCGTTTCACTCCCAACGTTACAATATGTATTGTGTTCTGCACTTTTCACTATATATATATATATTTAATTTATTTAGCTGAAAACGCCAGTAAATAAGCTATAATACATGTTAATATATCATAGAAGATTGCTAGATATCTCATTTCAAACAAACTTTTAAAAACAACAACAAAAAAATAAATAAAGAAATGTGAATAAACAACAGACACCTATTCTGAATTACCTTTATAGTGTGAAACTAAAAGTAAAACTGCTAAAAATAAACTAACAGATAAAAAATGGAAAGAACACTAGTTATAATAACTACACTGACAGAAAACAATTTGTACATTTACGGGTGCAACGGCTAGTCACTAGGGCAGTACCCTCTACGGGACAACTCTGTACCTTCATTACCCCTAAAGGGTGCACAGTAGTAGTTTAATATGTTGATGTTGCCTTCTTATATAACAGGACTGAAACTGTTGTTATTCTGAACAATATATATAACACCTAGTCTAGCACAGATTGTCCAGATATGCTCTTGTCCAAAAGTTGTTTGTGAGTTAGTGTCATAAGTTCATTTACAGATGCGTGATTCATTTGGCACGCTCATGGCATTGCTGTGGGTGTGTTATGGGATGGACTTGTGAAGACTTTGATAAGAACCCAAGAACTTCTCTCACGTAAACATTTCTGCTCATAACTGCACGCTGATGTCCCCCTTTGGCTGCACCTATATAGATGATTCCTTCCATCACATCTGTCATCTCTGCTTGAAAACCCATAACTGGACTCATTATTCTCAGTAAAAAGTTCAATCCATACGTTAACCCCTGGGAGGGGTTTGAGGTTCGTTGCTAAATCCCCCAAACATAGGCAGAAAGGAGCATGAGCATGAACAAGACAAGCATGGGTGTATCTGATAATGGAGCAAAATTCTTCGTGGAGAGGATCATCCTGGATGAACCTAAACTAGAAGAGGTAGCCCAAAGGCAGACTGAAATCCAACAGTTCTCTATAAAGGAGAAGATCAGTGACTCTGTAAGGTAAGATGCAAGAACAAAGTGTGATAATAAATTCAGTTCTGCTGCAAACAATTGCAATATGGGTAAATATTTACATGCTCCTACATTTATTCAAAGCAGCTTACATTGCAATCCACGTATCCACTGTATGAGAATCAAACCCATGATTTTGAGCCAGCATCATGCTTTACAGTTTAGTCATTTTATTTACATATTTTACTTACATATAACAAATTATTCTGTGTTTTTTTTAATTAACAATATGCATGTTCATAAAAGTTTAAATAGTCTTGTTTATACTAGAGATGTTGTAATATGTGAGCTTGCGTAATCACAGAGAAAGCAACATAACTGTTTACACATACGATTGCTTGATAACTACTGTACAGAGAGCATGTAATTTTGTTGTCATTTAATGCACTGTAAAAATTGTAACCTGCAGTTGTAACATAAAAAAGCTATTTCTACCTGATTTAACCCATGCAAACCACTTTTGTTGGTATATATCAATGTATTTAGGTTGATTCAGTGATGTTAAATAAAAGTTCATTTAGATGTAACCTATTTCTGGTTACCATCTTTTTCCAGCACTTTCTTGATGTTTTTAGGGACACTAAATAAAGGAGCTTGGGATCTCATTAGTTGAAATTTAGTGTTTGCTGTTCTGATTTTGTGGATAACGTCACAGTCGGCAAATAACATCAAGGACGCTTTAAAATTAAATTCTTTTAAACACAAGCTTTTTATTATTTTACTGTCTGCTCAAGATGCTCTGTGGGACAGTGGAAGGTTTGGATTTTAACGTGGATACCGCTTCTCTCCTGGATCCCCAAGTATTCCATTCGGGAGAATGGACTTGGTGACCTGGTTTCAGGTGTCAGCGTGGGAATCATGCATCTGCCTCAGGGTCAGTTTACAAGTGCAAGTTACAAAGGATATACACATGGGGGGAAAAAATCAAAATGTCCACAGAAAAAAAAAAAATCTTATTGCTGTGATGTAACCCCCCAAAAAAGCATATAATCAATCTAAACAATGTTTTATTTAAATTACACCAGCAAATCTGAATCAGAAGTTAGGGGGATACATTATAACCTTATGTATGTGTGTGTGTGTGTGTGTGTGTGTGTGTGTGTGTGTGTGTGTGTGTGTGTTGATACTTAGGTATGGCATATGCTCTCCTGGCTTCTGTCCCACCTGTGTTTGGTCTTTACACCTCCTTCTATCCCGTACTGGTGTACTTCATCTTTGGTACTTCAAGACATGTCTCCATAGGTGAGGAAAAAGAAAGAAAATCCACCTTATTTTTCCTATGGATCAGGCCTCTGGTCCCCAGCTGTTTTTCAGCTGTACAAAACAGCTGGTTTTGCTGCTTGATATTGCAAATTGGTGTGTCTTATATTATTTAAATATATTATCTTAATTATGAACACACTAGTTTGTAGTGCAAACAGTTGTACAGTTTTTTGCACGTTGTTATTCATCTGGTAATCCCTAGCGGCTAATGAACCGGAAGTCTCGCCCATAGGCTTATACTTCCGTGTTGAAGAATAAGGTGGATAGATAATGTAAAAACTTTTATATATATTATACAAAATATATTTTTACCTGCATTATCATGCATAATTGTCATACATATTGGATATAAAAAGCCTTTAGTAGTTGGCCTGTGCCAGTGAAAACACGTGGTTTCCCTGCCTTAAATGTTCTAGGAACCTTTGCCGTGATTAGCATAATGATCGGGAGCGTCTCGGAGCGATTGGCTCCTGACGATCACTTTCTGACCAATGGGACAAACGGATCATTCGTCGTGGATACGGAGGCACGAGATGTTGAGCGGGTGAAAGTGGCTGCCGCAACTACATTACTGTGCGGCATATTTCAGGTGAGTCTTGCAAAACAACACATGAAAGACTCCGGAAACAAACATGAAAACACGTGAATGAACAAACAAGTAAATAAACAAACCAAACAACAATGCTGCATGTGGGGCAAAATACATTAAGGAATGTGAAAAACGATCAAATAAATAGGCTATATAAGAAAATGAAAGAACAAACAAACAAACCAAGGCAAAAATCAATGTATAAAAAAAAATACATAAAAATAAAAACACTTTTTCAAACTTGTGCAAACTACATAAACAAATAGCCTAAATAAAGCCACCAATAAAGCGAACCTTGGACCTGTATGTAAAGCTCCCATTTATTTGTTAGTTAGTTTTGTTTAAAAGAGTTTCTGCTGATGAAGTAATTTCGTATTCTGTCTGTTACTGTAGGTTTTGTTGGGTCTGGTTCGGTTCGGGTTTGTCGTGACGTATTTCTCGGAGCCGTTAGTGCGCGGCTACACGACAGGTGCGGCCACTCACGTGATCACCTCTCAACTCAAATACATGTTTGGAGTTTCACCCAAACGATTCAGTGGACCCCTGCAGCTGCTTTATGTGAGTATTTCAGTTGGTCAGATCGTAAACTGAGAATAACATGCATTAATTCTGATTAATTGATTCTTAAACACAGCTGTTTAGGTCTTTTATTTAAAAAAAATGATTGTAAACTCATAGATGGTTCATTAAAATTATTTTTAATAGCTAATTATTAATAATAATGATTTTTCTGGATTGTTACCTCACAATTCTGTTAAAAAAGTCAGAATAACCCCCGATAGCATGACATCACGGAGACAGCTATTTGACGTCTGCACTTACATCTGCAAGATTTATTTAGTGTTTGCTCATCTGCAATACGTCTATCGAACTTTTCCTATCAGATGTCAAATAGACGTCTATTAGATGTCTTTAAGATGTTTATGATGTTATTATTAGAATGTATGTGAAACTGACATCTTACAGACGTCTGTGAGATGTTTGTACCAAGCAGATGCTTTCCAGATCAAGAGATCTTTAACATCTTGCAGACGTACGTGTGCTATCTGGGACAAGATTTTTTTAATAAAATTAAGAATAAAGAAAGAATTGTGTGTTATTAACTCGTAATTCTGAGGGAGGGAAAAAACAGAAGTAGAGATGTAAACCTCGTATTGAAATAAAATGGGAAATGTGAGGTAAAAAGTTGTTTTACCTTTTTCCTGTGGCGTAAACAAGAGAATAGGAAGTTAATAGAAAATCGTAATCCTGATATTACATCTGGAAGACGTATTTTTTAGAGTGTTTGCTCATCTGCAATACGTCTATAGGATATCAGATGTCAAATAGACGTCTATTAGATGCCTTTAAGATGTTCATGATTTTCAGAAAACTGACATCTTACCGATGTCTGTCAGATGTTTGTACACAGCAGATGCTTTCCAGAAAGCACAGTAAATATTATCAGTTTACTTTTAAGTTCACTGTAAAATAATTGTATTTTTATTTTAAAATCTAATAGTATTACCACGCTTTATTATTTTGTTTCGTATTTAAAACAAAGAAAACTAAATGAATAAAGTGCAATTATATTATCAATATTATTAATTTATTTTTTAGAGTTATATATAATGGGTCACACTGTGCAGTGTGAGTACTGAACCAAATCTCCAGGTACTCTTATGAGAAACAGGCTAAACACTTATGTACACCACTGATTATATATGTTTATATCTTATTCAATAAAACAATAAAATTTATTATATCAACCTAAAACGTGATTACCAAAAACTGTAACTCTTTCTTTCTACTGGACTCTGGTCTGTGTTTTTTTGATGATAACGCGTTAGCGAGTATCTTTGATTGAGTCACGTGCTATATAAATTACTGTATCGAAGTGCTTTCTTCTCAATACCTCTCTACACACCCTTACTGCTGATTGGCTACAAGTGTGTTTTGAGACTCGGTCCGACGCTGTGCTTAAAAGCGTTTTTCAAAAATTGCTTAGTGCATCTTAAATGGTGACAAGGACCAGATTAAAACTGCTCAAAAGGAGTCAAAAAGAATTATTAAACAGAGTAAGTTTAAATATAAAGAAAGAGTTAAAAAACAAATGTCTAACTGTGACAGAAGGGGTCTCTTAGCCAGTATTTGTGGGTCTGGTCTGAATGTAAATGAGGTACATCAGTTTTTATTTTTTGGAAGATTCAATGAGTTTGGTTTCTCTGCCTCATGATCGAATTTAGCATCTCTTATGCAGAGTAGTAATGTAGATTACAGTCCAGCAATTGTCATTAATGTCCTATTCCAAAACATGGTAGTGCTGGTCACGGTTTCAACAATTTGAGACCCAGATAGCTTTGACATCACATGTAATGAAATGTTTTGAAAGCATTATCCTCATTCAAGTGTCAGTTTTTCAAGACCTTTACAGTTTGCATATAGAAAGGGTGTGGGAGTAGCCTCCAACCCTAATCAAACACCTTAAACCTTACACCATAAACTTTATTATTGACCTCCTTGGAAACACCATTGGAAATACACATATACAATCTTTAATATTTCTCCCCCTACAAAAATTATGAATGGATTTCTCTCTCTTTTTAGACTCTGGTGGAGCTGGGCGGGTTATTACCGCAGACTCACATCCCCACTCTGGTGATCACTCTGGTGTCTCTCACAGCTCTGGTCATTGTGAAAGAGATCAACTCCCGCTACAGTCACAAATTACCCCTCCCTATTCCCATAGAGCTCTTGGTGGTGAGTGGCTACAAATGTGCCAGGTTTCTTCAGATGTCAAAATTGCACAAAAGACAGACGCAACAGCTTTGTGTGTCTATTTTACAGATTATTGCAGGGACACTTGTTTCTCATTTTATTGATCTGAGAGCTGTTAATGGTGTTGATGTGGTGGGAAAAATTCCCAGTGGGTAAGTGTGTGTTTCACATTACATACTGAGTGATATATTTTGAGTGAATACTAGAAGAACTCAGCTTTTACTGGCAACAGCAGGCTTAAAACTTGTTTTGTTGCACATGCAACAAAGTCAAACTGTTTCCTTTAAAACACAGACCTCATGCAAGAGGTTAGAAAGTTTACTTGGTGACTCACTTCTTGGTCTTAAACTCGGTTGACTGACTTTGTTAATCCATCAAAACACGTCTACATTAAAGCACTAATCCCAGGCCTTGTGCAATTCTGTCACTTTCTGTACACCCTAGAACAGAAACTGTCCCAGTTTTGAATTAGGTTTATTTTTAATATATTCTGTTTTCACTTAAATTTTAGTTCTTTAGATTGTTAAACATACCCTGTTGAGGTATGTTTATGCTCAGGACCAGCTCAGAACTGCCATGCTTCTACCTAACCAGTTTTTTCAACAGGGAAAAACTGTTCACAGGAAAGTTCTTTGAGGAACCAAAAATGGTTCTTCTATGGCATCACTGCAAAACTTTTACTTTTACAAAACTTTCAAAACTTTTACTTTTACTTTTTTTTTTTTTTTAAAGATTTTTAGTAAGATTTTAAAAGATTTTTGAATGTATTTTTTATTTCAGATAGCATTTTATTTTATTTTTTTGGTGGTTTTAATGGTTTTAATCTGTAATTTAGTTAGGGCTGCCCTTTCAGGTCAACTAGTCATTCATTTTAGTCTACCAGTCTCACGTTTATTACAGTTTTTCTGAAATGCTAAAACACATTTTTTGAAACCATCACTCATTTTCTTAAAACCTTAAACACAAGTCCAAATGTTCAAACTAAATTCACTGAACTCTTGACTCTTCTGACAAAATCAAACAATCGCATCAAAACCTTTTTATCTGTACTCAAAATCAAACAAAGCTTTCAAATCATACACATATTCGTCAATACTACACACTACAGATTATTCATTAGACACTACATCAAAAAATGAAGAACACAGTGTCCAGTGCATGTAGTTACAAAAAAAAAAGAATGTTTACTGTATATAGTAATTGTTTTGCGATTAAAAAAAAGATACATAAACGTACACACACTCAAAAAACACACACACACTCAAAGGAAATCACACCTAAGTTTGGTGAATATACCAAAAAAAGGAAAAATACACACAAATATACACACACACATATATATGTGAAAATGTGTTTAGAGTCAAAAAGAGTGCAAGAGATCTGCAAACAGTGTCTAAACTGCCTAAACTTGTTTAAGGTTTTGCAGAAAGAGTGATTTATTTGACAAATTGGTTTAGGCTGTTGAGAATTTGGTTTAGAAAAGGGGGTTTAGTGTTTTATAAATCATAATAATGAGCCTTTAATTGCCTACATAACCTAATAAGTGCTCAAACGCATGCAAAAAAAAGCTTGCCACAGTGCATTGGCAGATATAATAATTAGTATTGTGCCAGGGAAAAACAGACTGCATTAACATTTTAATAATTTATTGATAAACTAGTGCTTTCACTGTTTTTGGCTTAAGAAAAGTTGGCGACACTGACTTGGCATCTCCACAGTAGTGATGTTCCTGTATGCAGGCTTCATGTGGATTACATAATCTGAGAATGTTTGTTTTCCATTTGAACTGGTTCATTTAGAGTAATGTCGTTAGACAGTTCTCTTTAGATATATTTTTCATGTCCGTAAGGCAACATGGAGTTTCAGAGTTTCGTGTTCAAGTTCACAGAGACTGAGACGACAGAAAGCGCATCCTGTTTGATTTCATTATTTTACAAAAGCGCAACATTTAGTTGTTATTCTGAGTGCACACAAATAAACTTAGAGTCTTTACAGATTGGAAAGATGTATTAATTTTATCTGTATGAGCAAAAATGAGGGAGTATTTTAAGTGCAAGTGAGTGCACTGGTGCCTCAGCTTCCACACTCCACATAAACACTTCAATAGCGCACATTTTTCTAGGTTAACATTAGATTGTGCAGCCATGTAAAGTTGCTTTTACTTACGTATTTCAGATGATAAGTCATATTTGAGATCGATGAATGATAGGCGAGCATTTGCATGTCCGGAATTTTTTTTTTTTGCGACTAAGCAACTAATAAAATTTTAGGTCGACCAAGCCTCTACTCATTAACTAATGGTTAGTCGCATATTAGGGGACAGCACTATTTTTGGTTCACTATAACCCTGGTGGGCAGAAATGCCCTATGCATTACCTAAAAGCCAAAGACATGTTAGTGATCTGTAACCTCTGACCTCTCCTCAGGCTGGTGCCGCCCAGAGTCCCAGAGGTGGGTTTCTTCTCCTCAGTGATAGGAGATGCATTTGCTGTGGCTGTGGTGGGATACGCCATCAGCATTTCTCTTGGCAAGACCTTTGCTCTCAGACATGGATATAAAGTAGACAGCAATCAGGTATAGCATCTGTCACGCACAACTGGCATGGGCCAATCAACCCATGCCACACATATAATGCACACTTGATCACATAATGAAAAAAAAAGAAGTATGGGAAGTGTGCAGTGGTGAGTGTCTCTCATTGTCCCTCTGCAGGAGTTGGTGGCATTGGGGCTTAGTAATGCAATCGGTGGCTTCTTCCAGTGCTACTCCGTCACTTCCTCCTTGTCTCGCAGTCTTGTGCAGGAGAGCACGGGGGGAAAGACACAGGTGATTTATCACAATTTATTTTATTTTATATTTCATTTTATTATTATTTTAAAGAAATTAATGCTTGTATTCAGTAAGGACACAAACTGATCAAAAATAACAGTAAAGACATTTAAAATGTTACAAAATGTTTCTATTTCTTATAAATGCTTTTGAACTTTCTATTCATCATAGCATCTTAACAATGAACATCCACATATGAATAGCATATGAAGCAGCACAACTGTTTTCAACATTGATAAGAAATAATAAGCAACAAATCAGCATATTATAATGATTTCTGAAGGATCAAGTAACTCTAAAGACTGGAGTAATGATGCTGAAAATTCAGCTGTGCCATCACAGGAATAAATTACACTTCAAACTGTATTAAAATAGGAATCTGTTGTTTTAAATCTTAATAGTATTTCACATTTTGCTGTATTTTTGATCAGATAAATGCACCCTTGGTAAGCAGAAGAGACAACTACAAATATGCTTTTTGTGTCACACAGATGGCTGGCATGGTATCTGCTGTTATTGTGCTCATTACAGTTTTGAAGCTTGGTCCACTTTTTGAGGAGCTGCCCACAGTAAGTCATGAACTTAAATGAACATTAGATAAAGTTCAGTTACTATAGAGAGAGACATCTGTGATAGAGTTCTACTATGAAATTCAAATAATTGTAATAAAAAAAAAATTTAAATTCACTATCCAGTGTTGTTATTATTAACTAAAACTAAGACCAAAACTATTAAAAAATAATTTTCGGCAGTTGAAATAGAGTTGTAATGAACTGAAATAAAATAACTTGCACTTAGAATACTTTAATAGAATAATTTAAATACTTAAATGACTAAAATTGCATTAAAGATACATTTAAAGCTGCAGTCTGTAACTTTTTTTGTGTTTAAAATTTACATAACAAGCAAGTGCATCATGAATCCATTTTGTGTTTTTGGCTTTTCCTGAATCACTATGGTACACCTATAATAAGTTTTTAATATTCAGACTATTTCAGACTGGTTTTAGTAGGAACTGCTGCGGACTAGCCCAGTACCTTCGTGACTCGTCGTAGACATAAACAGAGAGAATTAGCTCTGGTTACAATGTTCTTCTGCAATGCAATGTACAGTGTCCTTTGTTTATTAACCGCTAGCTTTAAATTGCATAAACACTGTTTTCAGTGTTGCCAAGTTGGCTGATTTTGGCAGTGTTGGCTGTTTTTCATGTCCGCTGTGATATTTAGCCCCTGGAATGAGAATTGTACCAGGGGAACCCCATTAAAAACCTTGTATTTTACCCCCCAGAACTTTTTACGGGGGGAAACCCTTCGAAACGCGATTGGGCTAGTTTTGGGCTAGTTTTGAGTGGCAAATGGGTGGGTTTTGTTGTGAAAACCTGGCAACCCTGATTCATTTACTCATTGTTCATTGGTTGCATGCACATAGTCAACTTGCCAACGATATATATTTTTATATATTGTATATAAGTGCATAAATCATAAAATTAAAAACAGCCAAGCTACAGGTACACTGTCAAATTGCATAAATATTTATACATATATGAATTTTGTTGCACGTCAAATGTTTTGTAGTTTATACTTATAACAGGGTGAGCATACATCTTGTCTTGGCCAGGACTTCCAAATTACCTAAAATCTCCTTGTTTTGGCTTTGTTTTCCTGCTGTTTTCATACTTGCTGATTCAAGGTAATGACTGAAAAGTAGCTTGATAATCGACCAGTCGTGTGCGAGAAGGCGGGTTCTACAGGGAACGGTGAAACAATGCAAATACACTGTAGTAGGCAAGTCAGTAGGAAAACATACTGTACAAATGTCATATGGAAGAGGCTGTCAAGATGTAAGTTTATAATGGCATCGTTAATCTCTGAACTCTTTATTAAAGGAGAAGTTCACTTTCAGAACAAAAATTTACAGATAATATACTCACCCCCTGTCATCCAAGATACTCATGTCTTTCTTTCTTCAGCTGTAAAGAAATTGTTTTTTAAGGAAAACATTTCAGCATTTTTCTTTGAAGTGGACTTCTGTGGTGCCCCGAGTTTGAACTTCCAAAATGCAGTTTAAATGCGGCTTCAAATGATCCCAAATACAGTTGTAAACAATCCTAGCCGAGGAAGAAGAGTCTTATCTAGCGAAACGATCGGTTATTTTCATAAAAAATAATACAATTTATATACATTTTAATGTCAAATGCTCGTCTTGTCTCACTCTGCCTGTTTTTTTCTGGTTCATGACAGTTAGGGTATTTCGAAAAACTCCCATCTCATGTTCTCCCTTAACTTCAAAATCGTCCTATATCGCTGTTTTACCTTTTTTGTTAAGGGTGTTTGATCTTCTTTG
>JAHKKF010512683.1:26775-43602 GCA_019740295.1 Labeo calbasu | reverse complement strand
TTCATTTTGAGGAATACTGAATCTTTTTTGTGAGTGAGATGAATTAATGCATGTTCACATTTAGTCTAGAATACAGTAACATCATGTTTACTCCAGGAGACTTGTCAATCAGTAAACAGGGAAAAAAGTAACTGGCGTTACTTATTTGAAAAAGTAACTCAGATATTTTCTTAGAAATTCAAAAGTAATGCGTTACTTTACCAGTTACTTGAAAAAAGTTATATTATTACTAGCTCGCGTTACTTGTAATGCGTTACCCCCAACACTGTTTGTTAAAATGTTCAGCAAATGAACATTCATTAATAGTTTGAATAAACAATAATTAAACAATTCACATTTTTTTAATTGCTTATTAATAAATGTTCACCTTTTGATTACTGCTGATGCCTTTAGTAAATATGTGTCTTATTTTTCATTTCCAACCTATTTTGGGTTCGTTTTAAGCCAGCCTTGTAGTCATTTTTAAGCAATAGTTGAATTAAATAAAACTACCCAGAAGGTTGGGTTAAACATTTAACTTGCTGAGTTTGTTCATATTTAACCCAGCATTTTTTTAGAATGTAGCAATGTATTTACATAGTAACATTTGAAAGTATTCATAATCAGCTTACAGTTACTTTTTTATAGATTACATGATTACAAATTATTTACATAATGGCAGTGAATAGTTCAGAATGCACTGATTTTCCCTAATTCTTCTTTTTCTCTCTTAAAATTCCCTTCCCTAAAAATCCTACTGCTTATATATATTTGGAAAGACACACCAGCCATAATTTCATTCATTTTTAGCTTTTCAACACCTCATTATCTCTCTGCAGTTCTTTGAGAAATCCCAGTTAGGTAAACAAACTGATGTGTTGTAATGTTTAATGCACTTCATGATGTTCATAAAGAATGAAAAATATTTTAGTTAGGTCAGAAGAAATCTAAAAGTAATACATTACCTAATATGTGTAATCCAACAGATTACATTACTAACTACAATTTCTGTTA
Organism: Labeo calbasu; assembly: GCA_019740295.1. Taxonomy (NCBI): domain Eukaryota; kingdom Metazoa; phylum Chordata; class Actinopteri; order Cypriniformes; family Cyprinidae; genus Labeo; species Labeo calbasu. The sequence goes on along the minus strand of JAHKKF010512683.1, from coordinate 42,609 downwards.
TGTAATTTATAATAAGTAATGGACTACAATCTTAAATAATTCCATCAATGATAACATTATTGCATATGATTTCTACACTATATTTCTATTTATACAGTACCTTTGTGTGATGAAATTATATAATAGTTAAGATGCAATGCACAATGTTTTATATTAACATTTCACATTCTTGCATTTGCAACATTTCACATGTGCAACTTGCATTGCATTTAATGCATATCACTTGGAAACCAACCTATATCTTTGCCGTTGCTATCGCCATACTCTACAATTATTGATAATTTGGCCAGATATGGACATTATTACTACTAAATATGTGACCCTGGACCACAAAACCAGTCATAAGCAGCACATTTGTAGCAATAGCCAAAAATACATTGTTTGGGTCAAACTTTAAAGACTGATTTTTTTCAATATTTTGATTTTTTTGCACCCTCAGATTCCAGATTTTCAAATATCTTGGGTAAATATTATCCTATCCTAACAAACCTATACATCAATGGAAAGCTTATTTATTCAGCTTTTCAGATGATGTATAAATCTTACTTTCAAAAAAATTGATTCTTATGACTGGTTTTGTGGCTCATTACAAACTATAATTTCCATTGTGTAATTTTTATTTAATAACAAATGACAATTTCTAAGTAAAAGTCAACCCAGCACTAGTTATTCAACCTATATTTATGCTAAAGAAAAAAAAAATATCACAAAACCAAGCAATTTCATTTTCTTATTTGATGCAAATTTTCCGGAGTGGGAAAAATGTGTGGTTGTGTATATGCTTTTCAACTACCAAATGATCAAAACATACACTAAACAACCTCTACTGACCCTTGAGGACCTGCAAGGAAGCGTTGAGGAACATCAAGCCAAGTTTGAGGTTATTAGCATGGCGTGATGTTTGTCGTGCCAATGTCGCCTGTACTCCAACCCTTCCCTAAAGGACTCTTAGACAATTCCGGATCACAGGACATCTCTGCCGCTGTGTTTGTCGCTGTTAGAGTGGCTAATAGGTTTTACTGGGCCTCTGGGAGCCCCCTTGTGCCAGCTATTGTGGAAGTCATGAGTTATGTGATCTTACAATTATACATATACACAAGGCGGATTTCCCTTTCTCCTAATTATCTTCCTATTGTGTGCCGCTTGGCCAAGGAGGGGCACTGATGCCGTAAGCTGGAGGAAGAGACAGAGGCAGAGAGAGAGAGAGACATCCATAGCCAGATTTGGCTAGTTGGCAGCAGCTTCCAGCCAGAGCACAGTTACCTTTTATTACAGTCATAATTAGAAACTCACGCTGCCAGCATCATGAAAAGAGGCTTTTGAAGTCATGCGCTCACAGGGTGTCGGGTGGAACCAACCGGAGGCCCAGAAAGTGTTCAATTAACGGAGGGAGGCAGAGCTCTGGGCCGCCGTAATATGACAAACAAGCCAGAACATTCCGTTTGGCGTCATATGAATTAATCAGTCAAACAGCGGTGGACATGTTGGGCTTACAGACGTTTGATTCATTCCTGGGGACTGATGAGGCCCGTGATTAAATTAGGGAGCTCTTAAGCAGCACGTCTGAGAGGGGCAACAGAGAGGTTTTTGAAAGAGTTGAATGCAGGCTGACAGGCAGATCGTTTGGAGGGGCTCAGACCCCACTCACAAGCGCGCTAATTACCTAATTACTGACACGCACACAACAGCTGCATCTGCTTGACCACACACACTCCCAGGAAGGTAAACGCAGAGGTGTTGGCAATATTTGAATCTCGTTTGATCATGCATTTAAAGGGACAGTTCTCCCAAAAATGACAATTCTGCCATCAATTGCTCCCTCAAGTTGCTCCTAACCTGTAAGAGTTTCTGTTCTGTTGAACATAAAAGAAGATACTTTAACCCTTTCAGACCCTGCGTCCATTGAAATGGACATCACATGATTTTTTGTTTAAACCAATGAAATGTTATGTTTTTAAAATATGGGCAATGCCTGGTCACTGATTGGTCCCTGATCAACCAATTACAATGAAGATCTGACTCTGAGAATGTGGGTAACCAAACAGTTGCTGGTCCCCATTGACTTGCACAGGATTTTTCCCCATCACATCCCCATCAATAGTCCATCACACTTTAGTTTGGGGAGGAATTCTCACTATTAACTATGAATTTTGCCTCAGTTAATTCCTAATTTGCTGCTTATTAAAAGTTAGTAAGGTAGTTGTTAAGTTTAGGTATGAGATAACGATGTCTGATTCATATGCGAATCATTCCTTGATCCAATTCTTTTCAATGAATCGGTTGAAACAAATCGCAGGTAAATTAAATATGAGATAGCAATGTCTAATTTATAAGTGAATCATTTGTTGATCTGATTCTTTTCAGTGAATCGGTTAAAATGATTTGCAAGTAAAATAAAGACGCCATAACGACGTCTGATTCATAAGCGAATCGTTCGTTGATCCGATTCTTTTCAATGAATCGGTTAAAACAATTTGCAAGTAAAATAAAGAAGCCATAACGATGTCTGATTCATAAGCGAATCATTCGTTGATACGATTCTTTTCAGTGAATCTGTTAAAACGTTTCAAAGTTACAATAAAGACAAGATAAAGATGCTTGATTCATTAGCGAATTATTCGTTGATCCGATTCTTTTTAATGAATCGGTTGAAAAGATTCGCATGTAAAATAAGAAAGACACTATATAGCGATGTCTGATTCATACGTGAATCATTCGTTGATCCGATACTTTTCAATGAATCGGTTAAAACGATTCGCATGTAAAATAAAGTAAGCGATATCTGATTCAAAAGCGAATCATTTGTTAAACGATTCGTTTAAAAAATGATTCGCAACTCGCGTCAAATGATTCATTTGTGAATTCGACTAATCAGACTGTAGCAAAAGCAAATGACTCCGATTCATTCATCTAGTCAGAGCGAGTCTCAAGTTACAGATCACTGCTTATGGTCAGATTTAAATTAAGCTCCTTTTTGGAAATTTGCGCAAAACATGAATGATTCCTCAAATCATGTAGAAAAGGTATGCTGTTACTTTACTATTTGATCATACTGTTAATTCAATTAAAAAAAAAATAGATTACATATCAATAACTGAAGTAACCTGAACCAGAAATAATGAATGAATTTTTTTGTATTATTATTATTATTTTTTAAATGTATTTATTTATTTTGCACAAGAAACCAATTTGAACTTTTCCATCTTGACTAACCAGGGTTATTATTATGACCTATATTAAACACATTTTTTAAAAATACATGTTTAATAAATTAAATAAACCTGAAACAAAATTAAATATAAATAATATGTGAAAACCAAAAGAAAATTAAGTACTAAAATGACTGTAAACAAATAACTAAAAAAAAAAAAAAAAAAAACTAGAATAAAACCAATTAAACATAAGAAGCAATATTTAAAAAGAACAAATGACAAAGCACATAAAATTACTAAAAATGTAAATAAAATATTAATAAATCTACATGAAATAACTCAAGTAATATGTTTCATTACCCAATATAAATCAATAAAGGAGAAAAAGTGATCTTGGTTTAAATATTAGCTGCTCTCGGTCCAAAGGGCAAGTTCATTATTCAGCTCATTTACATTAATTATGCCAGTTTCATTCAACATTGGGCTCAATTATGATTCTAAACATCACTGGTGTCATTTTGGAATAATTTTACCCGACCGTATCTAATTTTGTAACATCAGGGATCAATATTAAGCAAAAATTACAACCCTTAATAATATGGAATGTGTCAGTAGATTCAGTGTATATTTCTAATGTTTGTCCCAATGGATGACATGATCAAATAAAACAACACCCACAAAATGAAAATACAGTCTTTATATATTAATCAAAATATCAAATACTAATACCTTAAATACATGAAAGTTATTTTTAAGGCATTATTAAAGACTCTAATTTCAGCTCTTAAGATGAGAATATATTCACAATATAAATACATATTTAAATATGACATAATGGTGCATAATAGACTTAAACATTTAGTGAGATAAATCTTGTGTACACACTATTTATTTACAATGCCATTCTTGCAGATCCGCATACAAACACACTTTTGCCATCTCTAATTGAACTCTAGCGAATTTAAATAATAATTAATGCAATAATTTTTGCAGTTGGAGGGCCTTTTGCAGCCGTCACACACACTTGTGCGCTCACAAACACACACATAGTGATTTACCTTCGCGCGACGCTTCAAGCTCACTTGAGCGACCAATAAGCCACTTAAGCCTGGTTTCCATAGCAACCGCACACAGGCTTTTAACAGGCTGTTGCTTCGCCATCCGTGTCTACTGTATTAATGAGATAATTACACGAGCATACATCCCGACTGCTGTTTAGAAACACTGGATAACGATGCCTATTTACATAAGTTAATTACGACAAACTGAGAAGTCAATGCCTCAGTTTGTTTGTGCCTTTGTAAAGCGCTCAACCTGAGTGAAGCCGAGAATCCTGAATATTGAATAGCTGCTGCATTTAATGCACCTCTGATGAAGAAGTGTTAAGCATCTAAATGGGAATTTTGCCCTTTAAAATTGTCATTTAAATACTGCTGTTTTTTAGAATTAGAAAATGGGGAGTTTCAGTTCTAAACTTTGGTTGAATACGGCATGTCGGGCGTTATGACATTATTAATGAAATGATAAAACATTCCACAGACTAGACAACAGTTTGGAATGATTAAGATTTGTCTTTGTTTTTGAAAGTCTCTTTTGAAGTCTCTTTTGCTCACCAAGGCTGCATTTTTTGCATCAAAACTTACAGTAATGTTGTGAAATATTATTACAGTTTTAAATAACTGTTTTTATATCAATTTACTTTAAAATGTAATTTATTCCTGTGATTTAAAGCTGATTTTCAGCATCATTACTCCAGTTTTCAGTGTCACATGATCCTTCAGAAATCATTCTGAATATTTGCTTGTAGAAAATTTGTGGAAATCATGATACACTAGATTATTAAAGTCTAATTAATTAGGAAATGAACATTTTTTATGTAGCAAGGATGCATTAAATCAAACTAAAGTGACAGTGAAGACATTTATAATGTTATATAAAAAAAAAAATCATCAAAAATTCTGAAAAAAAGTATCAGCTCTGCCATCACAAAAATATAAAAAATATACATAGAAAATTGTTGTTGTTTTATACATTGTAAAAATATACATTGTTTAAATTGTTGTTGTTTTTCCCAAAAAATATTCAAAAGTTTTCTGTTTAATTTAATTGCATTTTAGTGTTTGTTTTTCGGAGCAAAAAATAAATATCATACATTTTTTTTCCCTAATTTACAGAAGACTAAAATGTCATTCAGTGTAACAATCTTGTGAGGAATGTTTACAACATTTTACAACAATTTACGACATCTTAAAAGATAAATTACTTTCACCCCAAATACAAATTAGGTGTAATTCTACATTTTGCCACCATCCTAGGTTTTGCCCATTTGTCAGTAAGACTTTTGAACTCATTTAAAATACAATAAAATTTCATATGATCCCTTATTCTTTTATATATTTTAATCTCCAAACACTTATTCGAAACCTTAAAAGTGGACACTTAACTTACATTTACTTACATGCTTTCTATGGACATAAAATCACTTTTGTAAATGTCTTTTGACTTGGACATCTCAACGTCTTTGACTATATAAATTCATGAATGTATTAAACACTGGTGTTTATGATATGAAAGCAATAAGCCACTATGTTGCATGTCATTATGTGTCTTATTTGTTTTTTAAATGCATAATTGTATATTGTTTACTTGAAGTTTTTTCCCAGGTATAGAGCAGATCAATTCCCTCTATATCAGATAAACAAAAACTGACACCTCTACAGAGCAAGGAGTTGGCCAGGGGGTCGAGGAACCTTCCCATGATGCCCCCATGCTGTGCACCCAAGCATTGCATCCACGGCGGTGAGAGACGCTCCCCTGCTAAGTTTGAAAAGACCAATTTTCAGCTAATATGGAGGTCGTGACAGCGGCATAAAGGGCCTGGTAGGACATTATAGCGGCGGAATTGTAAATATTGGTTAGAGACAGACACAAATGGAGGGGCAGGCTGTGGGAAATTTCCATACAGCGTGCTGCGGCACCACTGGTGGCCCACCGCGGCGGAATAGATTTTCCATTCTACTGTGTCACATTAGATTTTCGGAGGTGCTGGGTGGCAGGTACATATCATTAGTAACACTTTAGCGTGGTAATGAACCTTTTTATTTATCCTCCACTCTCCTCATGAATGCATAAGGAGTCTCTCTGCGGCTTCCCCCCCAGAGAGAGAGTGACAGAGAGAGACAGACAGCACTCATGGCCTTTTGAATGACTGCTTATGCTGACCTGAATGCAGGGGACGCTAAAAAACTGTAAGAAAGCAACTGAAGAGTTGCTAAAACACACAAATAAAGAAAACACACATCTCGGCTTTCATGGATATAGCACAGACACTACAGTTGTAAACACGAAACACTAAGGATTAAAGGTTAAGGATTTGTCAAAATCAAATCGATAACAGATTTGGAGAAAAGTAGCATTACATCAGTTGCTCACCAATTCTGCTCCGTCAGAATGAGAGCCCAAACAGCCGATAAAAACATCACAATAATCCACAAGTATACCGACCAACATCATGAAAAAACATCCTATAGACTAGACATAGTATATGATGTTTTTGAAAGAAGCTCACCAAGGCTGCATTTATTGGATCAAAAATTACAGTATAAACTGTATTATTGTGAAATTTATTATGATTTAAAATAGCTGTTTCCTGTTTGAATGTTTTTAATACATAATTTATTCCTGTGATGCAAAGCTGGAGCATCATTACTCCAGTCTTCAGTGTCACATGATCCTTCAGAAATCATTGTAATCTGCTGATTTGCTGCTCAAGAAACATTTCTTATGTTGTTCTTCTTAATATTTTGTGGAAATCTTGATACACTAGGTAAATAAATGAGTATTAATTTTAAAAAACTAAAAAAAACCTAACATTTTTACAAAGCAAGGATGCATTGAATTGAACAAAAATGACAGTAAATATATTTATAATGTTATTAAAAAGTAAAAAAAAAATCAAATAAAAGCTGCTTTTTGGAATTTTATATTTATCAGAAAATCAAAAAAAAAAAAAGTATCAGCTTTGCCACCACAAAAATAAATATATTAAAATAGATAACACTAATTGTAATAATTATAAGTTGTAAAAATTTTATATTTTAACAAAATAATATATATATATATATATATAAATTAAAGTAAATACATTTATAATGTTATAAAAATGTAAAACATTCAAATATATGCTGCTTTTTGGAACTCTATATTCATCAGAAAATCCTTAAAAAAAAAGTATCAGCTTTGCCAAATAAATAAATATATTAAAATAGAAAACACTAATTGAAATGTTTATAAGTTGTACATTTTAACAGTATATCCAAAGCAAACTGAATTATTTGCGCAAGTAAAGGGCATACAAAATCAGCATAAACGCATACATATATGCACATTTGCGCCGGGTGACACAAATGATGTGAATTGGACGACGCATTTGTCACGAGTGTGGCAAAATTGTTGCACGAGCCAATGAGCAAAGAGCTTACTGAAAACAATGGTTTGAAATTAAAAAGTCTTAATGATGGATTTGTTTCTTAAATGGACTGAAGTGAGGTGGATTACTTGTGGATTAATTGTGATGTTTTTATCAGCTGTTTGGACTCTCATTCTGACGGCACCCATTCACTGCTAAGGATATATTGGTGAGCAAGTGAAGGGATGCTACATTTCTCCAAATCTGATGAAGAAACAAACTCATCTACATCTTGGGTGGCCTGCAGGGTGGGCACATTTTTAGTGAACTATTATACTATAATTTTGTAGTGATGCCATAGAAGAACCAGTGTTGGTTCCCCAAAGAACCTCTCAGTGACCCGTTCCTAAAAGGACGTTTTAACAATCTAAAGAAGTATTTTCTACTATAAAGAACCTGGAAAGGTTCCAAGAATGTTAAAGGTTCTACATGGAACCATTAATGCTAATAAAGAGTGTAGGTCATTTTTGATTTCTGATTTTTGTTTTGATGTGGACTTAAGTTGCTTGGTAAGCTATAATTTTAAAGTAGCTCCCCAACACTGTTAACAACCACTGCAGCAATTTCACAAGCTTCAGATCTAGTAAAAATACCCCAAAACAACCCAGCCACAAGCAATCAACTGACCTCATTGTTGTGGGCAGATCACGAGCTAAATGCCCCCTGACAGCGCTCAGGAGGGCTGATGACCCCCTCCGTGTGGCTTTAAACGTGTGAATAGATCCCCTGCCTCAGCATCTCTGGAGAATCAGGCATATCACAGGCGTTACATGAGAGTCTGCTAACAACCTGACCATTTACACACACAACACACACTCTCTAAAGACAGTTTTACAAATGACAATAAAACAAATGTAAAAATAACATACATAACATATATAATATGAAAGGATATGTTTATACTTGAATGATGTCTTTTTAATGTGTTTGTTTAAATCAGAACAAGGATCATTTGCACTAGGCTTTTTATGATGAGGTTAAAGGTCTAAACTGATAATTAAAAGGTTAATGGTTCAGTTCTCACAAAAAGTGAACCACAATTATCACTAATGTTTCCATGAGTATTTAGACAATGCCTGGCAAGAAAATGTGTGAGATTGACAGCTTATAATCAACTTTAAGTTCATTTGGATATATAGGCCTATTTTTGACTATCTTTTGCAATTGTGATGTCATCAAAGCAATTCTGTACATATGTATCAAGCAGGATGGAATGTTTAAGTGATACAAACATACTAACAGCACAAAACAGCACAGAATTCATAATGTCCATTGCTGATACTTACATTCTTGTTTGTGTGGTTGTTTTCCCTCCAAAGTGGTGTCACTTCCTGGACGATGATGTCATTAAGGAACTGACTTTTGTTAAAGGAATACTGCCGACGTTTTCTCTCTTCGTTTTCAGAATATTTAACTTAATATGTTAACATTGCATTTTTTAAATAATCTGTACTTCTCAGATATTGACAAACAATTTGCTTGTAACTTTCAACTGAGGAAAATGACCAGAGATTTAAAGGACTGAAAGTGAACTAATGGAAAGAAAACTAATCAAATTATGTTGTTATTTTGATACAAAACAAATACAATCAATTAGCAATTTTTAGGTAAAAGGTTTTGTTTAAAACATATGGAACCATATGCCACAAAATGTATATATATTTTTTAGCTCAATTCTGACTTATTGTCTGAATTATGAGTTTTCAGATGTCAAAGGTCAAAACTTTTTCTTTTGTCTTTTTTTTTTTGCAATTCCAAGTTTATATCTCACAGTTCTGATGTTACTTCTAAGAATTGCAAGGAAAAAAGTCAGAATTTAAAGATAAAAAGTTGCAACTATCCTTTATATTTGTATTTTTTTATTCTGTGGCGGAAAACCTGACATATGTCGTGATTTTTATATGAATCGATTAGCAATTTTTAAATGAAAGGTCTTGTTTGAAACATGCGGAAACATATATGTCTCAAAATATACTTTTTTTAAGCTCAGTTCTGACTTTTTCCTCTGAATTCTGAGTTTACTCACAATTTTTTTTTTGTTTGTTTGTTTGTTTTAACCAATAAAAAAGGTAATTGCTACTAAGGTTAAAACTTTTTTTCCTTTTTTGAAATTGCAATTGCAAGTTTATATCTCACAGTTCTGATGTTACTTCTAAGAATTGCAAGGGAAAAAGTCAGGATTGAAAGATAAAAAGTTGCAACTATTCTTTATATTTGTAATTTTTTATTCTATGGTGGAAAACCTGGCATGTCGTGATTTTTATATGAATCGATTAACAATGTTTAAATAAAAGGTTTTGTTTGAAACATGCAGAAACATATGCCTCAAAATATCTGTTTTGAATTTTTCTCTGAATTCTGAGTTTACTCACATTTTTCGTTGTTTGTTTCAACCAATAAAAAAGGCAATTGCTACTGAGGTTAAAACTTTTTTTCTTTTTTGCAATTGCAGTTGCAATTGGATGTTTATATCTCACATGTTACTTCTAAGAATTGCAACGAAAAATGTTCGGATTGAAAGATAAAAAGTTGCAACTATCCTTTATATTTTTATTTTTTCATTCTATGGTTGAAAACCTGGCATTCTAGTATCATTTTGGATCAGCAAAAGTATAGCAATATGGAAATATGAAAACACACCTGAAGTATTTCTTAATAAATTGTGTGCTTTTCATTTTTGAAGAACAGCACCTAATGACACGACAAAAATGACAACATCCATTCACCTCTGTGTTGCGATACTTATAGACTTAGATTGCATTTAAATGACACATTACATACTGGGAATCAAACCCATGACCTGGGCATTGTTAACACTGTGCACTACTGTTTGAGCTACAGGAAAGCTGTAATGACATGTGATATGGACTTGAAAATGTAATACGTAGCAGTAGAACCTTTAGTTAGTTATTCTTCAGCACCATTTAAGTTCAGTTCAGCAGTAAAGCTGTTTCTCACCATACTGAGGTTTGCTCCCCTGCTGTGGCTCTCAAAAGCCCATCAGTTGCTCTCTCCTGTCCTGATGTTAGCATCATGGAGGTCAGCACCCCTTCGCCCCTCCATCCTCAGCTCTGAGTGCACTGGAGCGGCTCGGACTGCACTTCTCCGCCCGGTCAGGGCCTCACGGTCACCCCGGCGTCCTGCGTGTTCATTTCCCTTTCATCTTCAGTGTGAAATTGTTGCCGGTGCGGCGCTGACCCCGGGCATTAAGAGGTCAGCTATTGAAATCTGATGTGCACCCTCTGAACGACAGAATCTCCTTCACGAGGAGAAGAGAAAAGAGGAGGGAGGGAGCAGATCGGGATTTAATGGGCCCGCTGTCCACATCACTGTCAGAGCTTTAGTCGATTTTGTCCAAGCATGTGATAAGGAAGAGGAGGAGATGAGATAGAAACAGCTCCTGAAGATTCACTCTGCAATGAATGAAGAAGAAATCTACTTTTTAAACATAACAAATTAAAATACAGACTTAATACATGCACAAGCTTTAAAGATGAATTCACCTGAAAAAAAAAAATACAATTTTGCAATCATATGCTCTTGTTGCAGAGGAACACAAAATTACATACTAGCCAGAATGTTTAATGCCACAGCTATGAAATTTAATTTCATTTCAGCATTGTGTTAACCTAGTGTGATGTGATTAGTTACAAGACATAAAAAAGGGTCATGCTTTGGCTGGTTAGTATGACCTAGTTAGCCCCTGCTGGTAGATTCTTGTAACTACATCATCTGACTGCAAAAAGCATCTTTTTCCATTGACGCCCATTTAAAAATATCTGTGGGTGAAAAATGTTAAGATGTCCACGTCAAAAGAAATTTACAAAAGTGTGTACTTTTAAGGTTTCAAATAAGTTTTTGGAGAATAAAATGTCAAAATTTGGTTAACATATTATATTGTCATTCAGTGTAACAATATTTATGTGAAAATTCAAACAACATGTTTTTTTCTGACTTTATGTATTTTATTAAAACATATATATTAAATTTGATTGTGTTTTAAATTAGTAAACAATTCTTACTGGCAAAGGGGCAGAAGGATAGTGGCAAATTTAAAAAAATCACCTTTAAAGTTGTCCAAACGAAGATTTTAGCAATGCGTATTACTAATCAAAAACTAAGTTTTGATGTATTTACGGTAGGAAATTTACAAAATATCTTCATGGAACATGATCTTTACTTAATATCCTTATTTTTTAGGCATAAAAAAATAGATCATTTTTACCAGTAAAATTTATATTTGCCTACAAATACACCTGTGCTACTTAATGATTACAGTAATACATTAAACACAATATGAAAAACAATACCTGTTTGCAGTATCAAGCAGCATAACATACTGTTTTCTGTACAAGAAAAACAACCGGACGGCGCACACATTCAGGTTACAAATAATGGCCGTAACAAATAAAACAAATATTATTTATAACATATTTCGTTGATATTTTTTAAAAACATTAACTTAAGATAACAAACAAACATGAAGCATACACTAACAAATAAAAGAAAACGAGGCAGCAAGAAAGACTATTGTGATTTTGGCCCCGTTACTCTATAGATCTGCCTCGAGCGCACAGAAACTTATCAGCCGTCATCTGAAAGAACCTCTAAAGTTCAAAATCCAGAGAAAAGTCTGGCTCTCCTCCACAATTATTTATTTTCCAAAGGCTGTCCCTAATCACAAATAAATAAGTGCTCAGACAGAAACGTTGAGAGAGAATGAGATATCGGGAGGAGAGGGTGTCTATCATAGCGCCAGATAACTGCTAGATATGATTGCCTTGATAAGAAACCATAATTTGGCTTTTAGAGATAGCCACAGGGGTTGCAGAGACCGATTCAGTGTGTGTGTGTGTGTGTGTGTGTTTGCCTTCCTCCACTTCTACACATTTTATCTTCCCCGTTGAAGAGCGTTTTATCTCTGATGATTTTCTCTTCTTTTTTATGTGTTTTTTTCTCCGCCAGAAGGTAAGATCACATAGCCACAGAAGCCAAGAGTGGCATGTTTTAAAGCGATGGACAAAATACAAATATTTGAAAATGTATTTCATGGCAATTATGTCAAGTTTCATGGCCCTGGCGCTGCACTGAGCCACAGCCTGGATGCCTTAATTTGTATAGAAATTGTAATCATTTGTTCATTTCAAGGTGAAAATTGCATTTTTTAATTTAAATTGTATCCTGCGTGATAGGCTATTATCTAGAAAAATTGTCTCTGTGTATTGCGCTCTATGCCCAGGCGTTACGGCTGTTAGCAGGCCTCTTACGTTCAGAAGAGGCTTATGTGTGAATCCCGAACAAAACCCCGGTTTGTTCTACCGTACGGGCCTCCTCTGTTTGAGCTCATTTGCATTTTAGTTATTAATATTAATTAGTCTGCGAGCCAAGCGCGCGAGCGCAGATTTTTATATGTAAATCGGAAACCTGGCTTCACAGCGGCGTTATCGCGCCGAACCATCTCTCAGATTCCCAACTTCAGTGGCGCTTTATTCTCGCGCTAACCGCTTATCTACAGAGGAGAGAGGTGTGCGAGCGCGCGTGCTCGTGTGATGCCATCCGTGTGAAGAACAGAATGGGAAAAATCAACAATTCCGACGTGCGCACGCGATACGTGCCGCGCTGAACTCGAGGTGGAGAACTTCTTCAGGCTCTGCTTTAGAACTTGAAGATGCACTCGACTTCAACGAGGGGACAAAGTAAGGCGGCGGCCGTTCTCCCGAAGACTTATCCCGAGATGACAATGACACATTCAAAACGAATCGACTTGAAATATCTTCATTCGACTTGCTTTTGCAAATTTAAGGCCTTACATAAAAAAGCAATATTGGAAGATGTTCTTTAGGAGATCTCCCGCTGCCAAAGATGAGACTGAAATCCCAGCTTACAGAGGCCTCTGTCTGTGCAAAGCCGGAGTCAAAGTAGGCCGTCAGACGGGCCGCGGCGCAGGTACATTATGTATCGCGGAATAATTACGGGATTTAGAGAATTACGGGTCTCCGTAAGTGCTTTCACTGTGACAGCCATGACAGTCGGAAACAGCGCAGCTCTCTTAAGACACATAAGCCTCAGAGAAGAACACCTCCGGTGTAATCTGCCAGGATCAGGTCCTCTGTGGCTCTTTAAACCCTCATTTTCTTACATATATATGTAGATATAAAGAGACACGCACAGCCGTGATGGTGTTCAAATAAAATCATGCTGATTTGTTGTTTTGTTTGCAACCTATAGGGAAAAAAAATCACAAATGAGATCTCTTTGGTATCATAATTGTTGTCTAAGCAGCAATGAGGTTAAATGAAAAGCATATATTAGAAAATATCTCGAGCTGTGCTTAGATTTACCAAGCTGAAGGGTGGAAATACTGTCAAAAAGGCAGCTATTTACATTATATTGTAATCAACTAATTTGTGACCAATTGAGTGCAAACACCATTTGTCATTTAAACACTGCAAATACTCCATACTAAATCAATCAAAAACGCTCCAATAAATGCAAAAGTTCACACAAATGAGTAGGAATAGCAATAATTGACAATGTTATTTTCAATAAACACATCAAACATCTTATGAAAGTCATAGATCACTCTAATACCTGCAAAACAAATGCCTATGAAAAAATATTTTAAAGCAGACTTCTACCTTTCCTCAACCGACTGTAAGCACAAGCTTCACTTTTCACCATAACAGTATACCATCAAACTTTAACTGGAGATTAAATATTGACAAGTCTCCTCCTTTAGTCAACTTGCTCAAAATGCACGTCATTTCAACATTTACTCTCCCAGTCCAGTTCTATTGACAAAATGTTCAATAATTGTTTTGTATTTGGTCATTTAAATGTAGGTGAATCATTTTTGTTGACAACTGAAACTGGACCATGAATTATTTAGTTCCCAGCATTGGATTTAGAGAGTAAATGTTGGAATTCAGCATAATTGAATGGGTTCTAAGACTTTCTGACATATACACCCTAGTAAAAAAGTAGACTTTAAAGTAAACGTAACAGATTTAAAATGCATTTATTTTATACTAAGTATAGTTCAAGTCTATTAACAAATTTACTGACATATCGCTTGAGACTGATACAAAAATGAATTTAAAAAAAGTTGTAAATAAACTTTATTTGGAGTACTAGTGCACAATGTACATTTCTTAATATTAAACCTTAAATATGTTTTAATGTCACTGCTGATGAAGATTATATGATCTTTAAATAATATCAGTCTATAAATGCAAAATATTTAAGGTGTGCCTAAAATAGAATTTCAATAGTTCCACTTTAGCACAATCAAATATACTTAAGTATATCTTTAGTTGGACTTCAGCACTATTTTTAGACAAGCAAAGTGCATTAAGTACAAAATTAGTTCCAACTTAGCAGACTTTTAATATACCAGTTAAGTATACTAAATGTACAATTGCAGGGTATTTTTATTAAGTACATAATATGCAAATGTATTTATAGTAGACTTAGCAAGAAATAAGTGTATTTTTAAAAGTAATGCATTACAATATTGCGTTACTCCCTGAAAAGTAACTGAGTTAGTTACTTTTTATGGAAAGTAATGCATTACGTTACTTTTTTGCATTACTTTTTTCTAAAATCTTTCTAAAATAGGTTTAAAAAACTAAAGGATATTTCTGTTAACATTTAATTTTGCAGGTTTGCATCATATTCTGAATTTGCATTTCACAGTTTTTTTTTTATTTTGAGGTATACTGAATCTGATTTTGTGCAAGTGAGATGAGTAAATGCATGTTCACATTTGTGACCCTGGACCACAAAACCAGTCTTGAGTAGCATGGGTATATTTGTAGCAATAGCCAACAATACACTGTATGGATCAAAATGATACATTTTTCTTTTATGCCAAAAATCATTAGGATATTAAGTGAAGATCATCTTCCATGAAGATATTTTGTACATTTCCTAAATTTTTGGTTAGTAATATGCATTACTAAGAACTTCATTTGGACAAATTTAAAGGTGATTTTCTCAATCTTTAGATTTTTTGACACCCTCAGATTCCAGTTTTCAAATATTGTTCTATGGTAACAAGCATATTTATTCAGCTTTCAGGTGATGTATAAATCTCAATTTGAAAAAATGGACCATTATGACTGGTTTTGTGGTCCTTTTGTTTGAATAAACTTGTACTCGTCTTGTTGTAGATGTCTAAATGAAATGTGGAAAAGTCAAGAAATTGAAATCAAC
>JAHKKF010512683.1:3099-26725 GCA_019740295.1 Labeo calbasu | reverse complement strand
TGATAGGCTATTATCTAGAAAAATTGTCTTTGTGTATTAGACTCTATACCCAGGCGTCACGCTTTGTTAAGAGCTGACTGCTTTCAGAAAGAAGGTTTATGTATGTATCTCCTCACAGAATGCAGCAGCGCCTGCTCATTATTTTCATTCTGTAGTATTTCGCCTCCATTTTGGATTATTACTGTGAATAAGTCCGCAAGCTGACTGTAGATTTCGCGAGCAACCTGTAAACAGGCTCCGCGACTTATCTCTTGGATTTATACCTGCATGTTCACCTTGAAATCCCGCCTTTTTCCCTCGCTGAGGTGAGATGGCACGGAGGACGGAGAGAAATAGACGACGCCCGACATTAAAGAGAGATACGAATGAGACATATTGGTAGGAAGAAAAAAAATGTTGACTGCACCGAGACTTTTTTCAATAGGGTGTATTGAGAGCCTTTTAGACCGAGCGGGGTTAAAACGACTCCCAGCTCTCTCACAGCTTAATTTTGCAGTGATGCTGGAGTGTGGAGATTAGAGTCTGGGGGCAAGGAGGGGCACACCGAGGCTTGGTTGAGGGATGCCAGGGTTACTATGGGGGACTATAATCTTGTATTAGGTGCCTGGAGACAGCAAATGAAAGACTGGGTTTAAAAGGGAAACTTCGTGTGAATTGCGAGGAGAAATAAAATTGTCTTACCCTATTGACATCTGTACTAAAAAATCCATTTCAGAAGAGTATAATGCTTTGCAGAATCAGAATATGTCGAACAATGGAGTCTGTCAAAGGGATACATTCTTCTCTCTGTAACAATCTTCTGCTAAGCGCTCTACTTACCGATCCAGGTTATTAGGCAATCATGCGATCTGTCGGTGTAAGCTGATTGTAGGAATGTGGAATCCCTTCGGTGAAGATCAGACACCCGGGCTCAGGTACATAATGTATCCTGGAATAATTATGGGATTTAAAGAGATGTTAGGCTTTGTAAGTGCTTTCTTTGTTACGTTTTCGAGAGGTTGACACCGCAGAGTTTTTAAAACATAATAATAACAGTCAATGGAGGGGGCGGGGGTGTCGTGGTGAATTCTTCAGACATGTTTTAATCAGTCTGTACCTCGTGGCATGTTCCTACCTTTAAATAACAACGTGCGAGTGACCCAAAATACTCATTATCATGAAAGCACCACGGCCTAGAAATTCTTTAAAACTCGCCCCATTGAAAAGTCAGTTCTTTGATTTTATTGATGATATCGGCTATTTATTCACCTCTTTATTTAGTCTTTTTAAATTATATATACATTTATCAGTTCGTGTTAATATTATAATATTTGAAAAATAATCTCACGTGATTCCGCTGTCCTCATTTGAGACATTTTCAATATTACTTAATAAAACATTACTTTATAAAATATTTTTTTAATAAATAATAATCTAATATAATGCTGTTAATAAATTATATTATAAATAAAAATATATTTAACGTAATATACATCAAATAGTGGATTAGATTATCTGCAAAAAATATAAATAATATAGTACATAATATATTCTAAATATAATACATGTGTCTTCAGTGTTTCTTTCTTTACATTTTTCTGTCTTTGTATCACATAAATACATTTTTAGGGCTGTCACGATTTGTCGAGAAACCGGCAAAATACCGGAAGTGGCGCATTACACAGACCAGAAACCCATGAAACGCATAATTAGACAGTTTTTCGATGCTACATGATATATTAACCCATTCAAAAACCCATTTTACATGTTTGGAGAGTCTCAGACTCCATCTTTTGCATATTATAAGGTTCACCTGGGAACGCAACGTTCGCCATTTCGTCAGAGTTGTAAGGTAAATCATTTATAAAACCTATGCTAACACAGGAAAACACATCAGAATCTTTCTCAATATGCTAACTGTTCGTGGCGATTTCAAAATAAAACCCTCACTCTGAGTGTCCACATGTTCAAGAAATTGCAGTAGCTGTAGCATTTCTGTACAAAGAAATGGCCAAATATTAAAGATTATGTGGGCATTTGAATTAAATGTTGTTTGGTCAAAACAAGGATAAAATTGCGTAGTAAAGTGTAAAAACATTTGTCAGAAATTATATTTTATTCTTGAGATTACATGCTTTTGATACTTTATTTGAATCAATTATCATTGCCCCATTGTTATTATATATGTATTTTAAGTAATTTTAAAGGCTATTGTTAGCTTAGGTCTATTTATAACCTCAAAAAATTAACTATAATTATCAATTACTTGATTAATCGTCAAAATAATCCGACTACTCAATCACCAAAATAATCATTACTGACAGCCCTACAAATTTCCCTAAATGTATTATTATATAATAATAAATGTAGCTAAATAATACTTCATACGTTATTGTCAGTAATAAATATTAAAAATACGTTGACATCTACAACTGTCAAAGGACAAATAACTGTCTTGATAATATAAAAAGGAAATTCGACCGTTTATGAGATCATCCAGCAGCTGCTCCCCTAACAGTAATATTGGAAATATCTGAAATGATATTTTATGACATCACATTGAAGACAGCTGAATCATAAAGAGGATTCCTCAGTGCAAAATCACATTCCAGAAACATTCGCTCACTGTGTGAATGCCTTAAATGAACCCAGATGGCCGCACTTAAACTTGTTTACAAAGTATATTCCTTTAAAGATCTTAATTAAACACTGCAAGTTTATAATCCATCATCAGAGAGGTGCTCGGTTTGAGAGGAGGTGCGACGCACGCTTGCATCTTGGGCCGTTAATGCCATTACACATTGGCTGGTATTCAGTGCCCAGCCTTCAGTGCCCCCATAAGAATCGCAGAAAATTCCCTCAGGCCCTGCAGCTCGTCTGTGAATGCAGTGCTCTGAGAGTCTCTGTTGTGACACTGTCTGCAACACTTCACTCTATTCACTTCCAGCGCAACTCAATTACTGGAAACTGATATTTTTAGTATCTTAAATCACCACAACTGTCATGATGCTCTTGACTTCAAAGTGGCTATAAAAATACAGCATTGTTAAGATGGGGATTAAATCATGATCATAGTTGACAGCAACATCAAAGCAGTGAAAAGAGTGTATATGATAAATGCCAATAGATTTTCATGTTTTAAGTATCACAGAAAATGAGCATTTCAGATTAAAAAGCTCTTCGTAATATTTAGGACTAGATTGTAAAGCAGGCCTACATGACACTTCTGGCCATATACCACTATTAAATGCGTAATAAAATGTTTGAGCGTTTTTATATAGAAAACATATTTGAACATATATGCCCCGTGAGAAAATACAGTGGGTGTTGAGGAAGAAAGAAGCAATCCGTGTTTCTTTGTCCACTTTTTTGAGCTTTAATCCATAACAGATATGCCAGTGCTACAGTAAAGACACCAACAGGCTGAAGGTAGTAAATGCCAATACAAGTTCCCACTACGCTAGTATTTCATACAGCTGAATAAATTATGCCATGATAATATACACACATGCTGAACGGAAATATATCAAAGAAAATTACATATGCGCAAAAAGGTAAAGAATGAAAGAGCAACTGAGGTCGAAAAACGATTTGGGAAAGGTGTATCGCCCCGTCGGATAGTGCTTCAAATATCCCAAAGGTAGATTAATGCTTGCAGTAGAAATGAGTGCTACACACTAAAAACATGATTTTTTTCACATCTCTTTTTTGTCTTTTTCATTTACTATAAAATAGTGTTAAAATGGAAATGTCTTCAGTCTTAAGTTGGCACGTGGTCACGTGTTCATGTTTCAGTTATTGTCCTGAATAGATATGGCATTTTAGGGCACGTCTAGTGACACTCGAGCACAGTTTAGCCACAGAAATTGTCTCTGAGGTTAAAAACACAGCTGAGAAAAGGTGGAATAAGGAGCCATGATGGCAAACATTAAATGTAAACACAGAATCCATAAATGTGGACATGTATTCAAACTCTCAATGTAATATTTTGGAGAACAAAATAGTTTCTTTAAAACAATTATTCGGAAACCATCACACTTTTGGCCTGTATAAAATGGCGTAAGACTTACAGTAAAAGTCCACTTCTCTCTACAAACAGTTTCAGTTCTGTTCATTTTACACTGACCACAGAAACAAATTAATTTCCTCGCGATTAAAAAAAAGTGCTACCAATTTAGTACATCCTTTTCTGAACTTCACGAATTCACAAATCGCCCTTCAGTCATTCGATGGCTAATATCTGATTGTTTTTAGGTTCTTGGATAAATCGTAAGCAATACTTTCCATGAATAGCAGAGAAGTGTATGGGAAAGTATATCAAAAAGCCATAAAACGCTAAAATTGGCATTTGCCCATAAGGGCGCATTATAATGGTTATTACAGTGACCACAGAGAACAATTAGTCTGTGTTCACTGCGAAAAATACTTGAATGAAAATAATGTGTTTTTTCATTTGGTCATCATATTTCAGAACAGTGTATGTTTTTAAGACAAAATCATCATAAATAACACTGATAACCCCATAGAGTGTTTTGCCTCATATCAAGGCTCCACCAACCCAGATATTGACATATTGACTAGCCGAGGTTTTTGTGGAATGTCCGGTTTAAGATTTAAACTCTAGCTTCTCTCGGTATCTCTCTGTGTATATCCATCAGAAATGTAATGTTACAAAGCAAGGCCTTGTGGTTAAAATAGAAACAGGAACTAAACGTGAGGAAAAAAATTAAAATGAAACATGTAAACAAAGAGTAATTACAATAGTAAATGCAACAGCAATAGGAACAACCACATTTATAATAACAAATATAATTATAATACCATCATTTTCTATAAACAACATGGTCCGAAGAGTTTGGAATGGGCAACGGCTGCAGCTGTAGCCTATGTGTGCTAACACTGGATGCCGACGGGCAGGGCTTTAGCGATTTGGGCTCAAACAATTGATGCTCATTTTCCCTCGGCTTCTTTCTGAAGCTCTGAAAGGGTCTCTTTGTTGCGGAAGAGAGAAAGGATCGGGACGAGTAAGGAGATGTGGCACAATACTGTCTGTTTTTTTATGTGGAATGGCTTTTGTATTCACGCTGCTATAGGTAGAAAGTCTAAGACTGCCCGTGATTTTGTAACTTTTTCTTGGTCTCGTTCGCTCCTAGTCAGATGGGCCGCTGCAGAAACAATGGAGGGATGCTGGTGAAACACATGGGTGGATGTGCAGTTTGAGATCCATCAATATGCCTGTCCCGTCTCCACCTGTAGCAGTCCGAGCACAGCCGAGTGCTCTCCGAGCTTCATTCTTCTCTGCGTGGACAAGCTCACATTCTTAGCCAGGTAATCCACCGCAGCTGCACAAAGAGACGAAAACAATTAGTTCATTTCTCAGTAATATGATCAGTGAGAATGAGAAATAATATGCAACAGTGACAATTTTCACCTGGATCTGTAAAGTACACACAATCTATACAGACAGTTGAATACAAGTGTTGTTCAACAATCAACAAGTTAGATTTTTTTTCATGGTTTATTAAAATTTTTTTATAATCTGTATAAAAGTATTATTTTTTTATTATACCTAAAGTACATGCAGTTTATACAGACAATTACCTAAATATACCTATGATGAACAAGAAATTTTTGTGGAACTTAAAAATAAAAAAGTTCTTGGTGGTGAAACTGATGAATTTCTAATTTCTGAACTGATAGATAAATTATCTAAAATTAATATCTTAATATACTGTCATAGCTTTTTAAAAATAAGCAATGGTATTATCAAATTAAAAAGTGAGCCAAAAAAAACCTTTGTCTTCCTAATTAAAATGAGTGTGGTATAACCAATTTTTTTTTTAATTTCATTAAGAGATATATTTATATTTAAATAAATATAGTTTTAACTTCATTTAATTTTTAATAATGATTAGGTCAATTTTTACTTTAGGGTTACACCACTTGACAGTTTTTTAGCGCCTTTCAATTTAAATTAAAATGAAAAAAAAAAAAGCAATCAGCATGAACACAAAGGTTATATTTCTACATTTTTAACTTGGTCAGCTTATTTGTAATTAATCCATATAAGCAATTTTTTTAAAATTATGATTAAGTTTTTTTGTGTGTGTGTGGCAGTTAAAACAAAAAAATAAATAATAATAAATAAATAAAATAAAAATAAAAATTCTTGGTGGTGTAACAGACTGATCTCGATAAAAGTTAAAGATTTGAAGTAAAAACTGCTGTTTGACATGCTCTATCTAAAATTAATATCTTATAATATACTGTCAGCTTTTTAAAAATAAGCAATGAAAAAAAGTACTATCAATATACATTTCAAAAAACGTTATCTTCCTAATGAAATCAGTGTGGTATAACCAACATAATTTTTTTTCATAAATAAATATATATATATATTTTTTTAATAAATATAGTTTTAATTTTTCACTTTTTGATTTTTGCTGATTTATTTTTTAATAATGATTAGGTTCAGGAAAATATTATATAATTTTCTTGTCTTTTGGTGTTACACCACTTGACTGTTTTTAGAGGCTTTCAATTTAAATTAAAATGAAAAAAAAGAGAAAAAAAATAATATGAAATTCAACATGAATACAAAGATTATATTTTCTACATTTTCATCTTCGTCAACTTATTTGTAATTGATCCATATAAGCATTTTCTTTAAATTATGATTACTTTTTTTTTTTTTTTGTGGCAGTTAAAATAAAAAAAGTCTTGGTGGTGTAACAGACTGATCTCAATAAAAGTTTAAGATATGAAGAAAAAAAACTGCTGTTTGGCATAATCTATCTAAAATTAATATCTTAATATAATGTCATAGCTTTTTAAAAATAAGCAATGAAAAATTAAGTATTATCAATATAAAAAAAATGAATAAAAAAAACCTTTGTCTTACTAATGAAATCAGTGTGGTATAACCAACATACTTTTTCTATTAATAGACATTTATTTTTTTAATAAATATAGTTAGAATTTTTCACCTTGAATTATTTTTTTTTTAATTTTTGATCAGGTTCAGAAAAAATATTATATCAATTTTTACTTTTAATCTACATTTTCATCCTGGTCATCTTATTTGTATTTGATCATATAAGCACTTTTTTTGAAAATTACTTTTAACTTCTCACTTCACAATTATACCACTTGACATTTTAGGGTCTTTTTCAATAAAAATCAAAATGAACAAAGACAAAAAAGAGATGTTGTTTTAAAAAATGTATAAAAACCAAAATACAAAGGTGACTTTTTCATTTTCATACATTTTCATCTTGGACATCCTTATTTGTCACTGATCCGTATAAGCAGACTACTCTGGGTTTAGTTTTGGGTTGAGTTTCAGAGCAGACCCTTCATATCATCACTGAGCTCTCACAAACACACTCCTGATTCCAGAGACACGGAGCACCTGTTCCCCACTGTCACTCATTCCTGTCATAGCGAGTATTCCTCAGCACATTCCTCATTATGTCTGTCACCACTCTTCTCAGAATTCAACACTTCCCATCATACAACATTATACTGTGACACACCAATCTATTCAATCCATCCATCTTCCTTAAAAAAAGCCACCCAAATTGGCATAAACAAGATTTAAATAAAAAAAATACAAAAAAACCCTTTTAAAGTTCTTTTGAACACTATCAGTTGAGGGAGAAAAGTTGAAGCTAAAACTTTTTCAGCTCTACTGAGTAGATTTAGATAATGAGTCCACTCGATTTTCTACGCCTGAGAAAACTGTTACTGTTGTTTGAGATATGTATCTGTACGGCTGCGCAAAATGCAATAGAGAGGCAGAAAAAGTGGCGAGATTCCCACCAGATAGGTGTAGCACACAAAACGGTGTGACTAACATAGCACCTGAGGGCATGGCTCGCATTGGATTGATCTGGAGTCTGGCTTCGCTGGGAGATCTTTATCAGGAGCACGTGTCGACTCCGTCCCGCGGGCTAATCCAAGGTCAGAGGGCACCCAGAGTCCCGCTCGCAAGCCAAGACCCCAGCATTGATCTGCCTCCCGTCTCACACTGTTTCAATTTAAATACATGAGCTAAAGACATTAAGGACGTTTGATTGGTGGAAAAAGACAGTGAATCGCGTTTGGGGTTGCGAGGACAAACCAAGGACAGGATGGAAGTGGCACAGCGCAAAAAACCAGGGAAGCTCCAATTAACCCCTCTAGCCACTTCCCTTCAAAACAGAAAAAGGCCTCCCTCGCCGAGTCCAACTGGAATTGGTTTACTTATTAAGTTAGCACTGCGCTAGCTGTAACCTTCAGGTAATTATTTGCATAGACGTTTCCCACCCCCATCCTCAAAGCCGAAATGGAAAAAATGGAAACAGTCAAGCGGAGGAGGTTAAACCTGAGGGCTTTGCGTTTCGAAAACTGACAGGAGTGAGTGTTTTTGGAGTTGGCATTGCGACCACAGCCACTCCTTTTCCGTTAAAGGGTAAACACAGTGATCATTTGATCAAAATGTCAACAGCGATGACAAAACGCATCACAACGGAGACGGCTACGATTAATGGATATCAAAAAAGCGAGCATTAGCGTGCTGGCATTAGCTGCTGGCGTGTCAAGAGCAAGAGCCTCTGATGTTTTTTGGTCGGAGGCCCTTTGATTACCCCATCCGAGGAGGTGTTATTTGAACCTCTCCTTCCTTTATTCATCATTAGCAGAAGTGTTGAGGCGGGGCAGAGCGAGGGTGCGCGCGGACGGTGCCAGACATCTGTCAGTGTGACAGTAAGCGGCGCACGTTAGCGTCTGTAAGCGAGAGCAAAAAGGAAGCTGTCAGGGAACGGCGGCACGTACGGTAGCAGCCGCATACCTGTGGGTGGGCTAGCTGTCTGTACAGGAGACACTGGTGCTGACAGCTAGCAGAGAGAGTAATCACAGCTCATTTAACCTCTCTCCCTCAGGAAGCCTTTCTCTCCTGTCAGCCCCGTTTACTCCTTAAATCCCGCTCAGACTGAATCTCTGCCTTGCCTAAGAGGAGCAACGAATCTGCTCTCTGACACTCACGGTCACAGCGAACACACGCAAGCACAAAGTGCACCCTTAAGCTGTCTTCCGAATTTCAATGAAATATTAGACAGGTGGGCTAAATCAGTGATTTTGCACCCCAGGGAGTACTTAAAAAAAACGTTCACCCAAACATGAAGATTCAGTGCTAAACTCAGCTAAAATAACAGAATGTAAATTAACTGAATCGCAAATCATTTAAAGGGATAGTTCACCCAAAAATGAAAACTCTGCCATTTATTGCTCACCCTTATGTCCCTCCAAACCCGTAAGACCTTCGCTTATCTTCAAAACACAAAGCAAGATGTTTTTGATGAAATATGAGAGCTCTCTGACCCTCCATAGACAGCAAGGGTCCTTCCACATTCAAGGTTTCGGAAAGTAGTAAGGACCTTGATAAAATAGTCCATGTGACATCAGTGGTTCAACTGTAATTTTAAGAAGCTACGAGAACACCCCCTTGTCATCCAAGATGTTCATGTCTTGCTTTCTTCAGTCATTAAGAAATAGTTTTTTGAGGAAAACGTTTCAGGATTTTTCTCCATATGGTGCCTCTGATTTTAAATGTCCAAAATGCAGTTTAAATGCAGCTTCAAAGGGCTCTAAACAATCCCATCCAAGGGGATTGAGGTTTTTAACCTCAAACGCTCATCTTGTCTAGTCTACCTTAACTGTTTTTTCTGGTTCATGACAGTTAGGGTACATCTAAAAACTCCCATCTCATTTTCTCTTCCAACTTCAAAATCATACAATTGCTGTTTTACCTTTTTTTTTGTAAAGGGTGTTTAATCTTCTTTGCATGTTCACTTTGTAAACACTGGGTAGGTACTTCTGCAGCAATGTAGGATGATTTTGAAGTTGGAGGAGAAAATGAGATGAGAGTTTTTTGACATACCCTAACTGTCATGAACCGGAAAAAACAGGGTTCAGGCAGACAAGACAAGATGAGCATTTGAGGTTAAAAAATATATAAATTATATATATATTTTTTTTTAGAAAATAACTGATCGTTTTGCTAGATAAGACCCTTCTTGCTAGGATGGGATTGTTTAGAGCCCTTTGAAGCTGCATTTAAACTGCATTTTGGATGCTCAAAATTGGGGGCACCATTGAAGTCCACTATATGGAGAAAAGTCCTGAAATGTTTTCATCAAAAAACATAATTTCTTTATGACTGAAGAAAGAAAGACATGAACATCTTGGATGACAAGGGGGGTGTGTACATTATCTGTAAATTTTTCGTTTTGGAACTTCTCCTTTCTTTGCACACAAAAAGTATTCTCGTAGCTGCATAAAATTAAGGTTGAACCACTGATGTCACATGGACTATTTTAACAATGTCCTCACAACATTTCTGAACCTTGAACGTGGAAGGACCTTTGCTGTCCATGAAGAGTCAGAAAGCTCTCGGATTTCATCGATTTATGTTCAGAAGATAAACGACATTCTTATGGGTTTGGAGCGACATGAGGGTGAGTAATTAATAAAGGAATTTTATTTTTGGAATAACCCTTTAATGAGTAACTAGGTACTGTATGATAGAAAGCAACACCACAAATGTCTTGATATTTCTATGTGTAATTAAGAAATTTACTAGCAAATAAAAATATTTTCTACACCTAATTGTTTGTGCCAGTGAGTTGAACTTAAGAACCAGATTTGCCTGATTAGCGAACAAATTATTCAGGACAGTTTTGTTTACTAGCTCATTTGATTCATGTAATTCAAAAGATCTGTTATTTCTCTCATGATCTATAGTGCATGATTTAATTTGACTTAAAGAGATAGTTCACCCAAAAATTTAAATTCTGTCATTAATTACTCACCCTCATGTTGTTCCAAACCATTAAGACCTTCATTTATCTTCAGAATACAAATTAAGATATTTTTGATGAAATCCAAAAGCTTTCTGACCCTGCATAGACAGCACTGCAACTGACACATTCAAGACCCAGAAAGGTAGTAAGGACATCATTAAAACAGTCCATGTGACATCAGTAATGTAATAAGGCTACGAGACTAAGTTTTGTGCACAAAAATCCATCACCATTCAGGAGTGTGATAGGATGGGCGTAGAATGTCCATCTCTAAGTAAGATAAGTAAGTAAGGCTGAGCAAAAAATTGCAAGTCATCCTCTCTGTCGACATCATCTGACGTGTTTACGAAAACATTTTATGTACAGTGTTCATCTTTTTCTGCCTGTAAACAAATGCAGCACATCCGGCTCCTGCATAAACACGCATGCGTCTTGAACGCACATTGAAAACTGACATGGAAAAGAAGAAATTGTTGAAAAAAGATGTTATTTCTGTTTTCTTTGTGCACAAAAAGTATTCTCGTAACTTCATAACATCACGGTTGAACCACTGATGTTGTGGATTATTTTACGACGTACTTACTACCTTTAAAATTAGGGTGAGTAATTCATGACAGAATTTTCTTTTTTGGGTGAACTAACCCTTTTACAAAGATTAGTAACAACGTAATGTTCGTTATTAGTTAATGAGGAACGCAACTTGAGTCCTACCGATGGGTATGTCAGAGTAAATGTGAACAAAAACAGTCATTAGTTTTCACTATAAGTAAAAAGTAGAGAGGCACTTACTCTGGCCGTACTGACTGTATTGGTAGCCTGCAGTGACGGGGTCCACGCTGTAGCTGGTGGTGCTGTACGTAGGGGGGCAGTAGGATTGGGAGGAGGGCAGGCTGTCAGCAGTCTTGATGGGCTCAGAGCGCTGGCTGCAGCTGGCTGAGATGGGGTTGGAGGCCTCCAGGCTGCTGTGCAGGGGGGAGATGGAGAACTCATGCTGAGGCTGAGGGGCCACGGCGCTAGGGTTGCTGAGGATACTCATCACCTGGTGAGAAGAGAGGAACGAGAGTCAGGATCAGCAAAAAGATACGGAAACCACTTCATCATCGGTAGTAAATCGGTTTCCCGATTTATTGTTGGACACTGCATGTCATGCGAAGTTCAAGGCCTCATCCTTGATAGGGGTTAAACATCTTCACAACGACCCCTTTCCTGCATCCCAAGGGAGCATTTACTAGGCTGAAAACAGTGTCAGGGTAAATAACAGACACAGAAGGGACCAGCACAGAGCCGGGTGGTGGTAGAGGGGGGTGTTCAGAGAGTGCCAGGGTTGTCTGTCCTGAGGCTTTTCTTCATAACAAGCTCCCAGGGAGAATTTAATCTGGAGCCTTCAGCCATCCCAGAGTCTCAACCCTCATGAATGATTAAAATAATAAACACTCATATTAGATGCCCCCAGAGATTGGGAGATTAGCCACTCTACAAGGTCTGTCCTTCTTTTGTGTACTATTGTTTACAGTTAATGTAACCCAGTAAACTCTGGAAAAATAATAAGAGTAATATTTTAATATATACTGTACAATACTGGTAAAAATGTTTTGAATCATGATGATTTTATTGAAAGAAGAAGTATTGTGCTCACCAAGGCTGCATTTATATGATCAAAAATAAAGTAATTCTGCGAAATATTTTTACAATTTAAAATAACTTTTTTTATTTTAATATATTTTAAAATGTGATTTATTCCTGTGATGCAAAACTGAATTTTCAGCAGCCTTTACTCCAGTCTTTAGTGTCACATGATCCTTCAGAAATCTTTCTAATTTGCTGATTTTTCAAATTTGCTAATCAAAGGTTTGTGCTGCTTAATGATGCAAAAAATATTCAGTTTGCAAATATTATTTAATTTTCTTTGTTTTCTGCACCCATCACA
The DNA here is from genome assembly GCA_019740295.1 of Labeo calbasu. NCBI lineage: Eukaryota > Metazoa > Chordata > Actinopteri > Cypriniformes > Cyprinidae > Labeo > Labeo calbasu. Next base: position 13,978 of record JAHKKF010512683.1, on the reverse strand, counting down.
TTTTATCTAAAATAACAATTAAATAAAACCTAATTATAAATAATGTAATTCATAACTTAGAATGTTTTTTTTAAGTTATTTTCATAGTTTTTCATAGAAATATGTACATTAAAAATTAATATTATTTAAAATATATTATTTACATATATGTACACATACAAACAAACCAAAACAACAACAAAAAAACCTACTCAAAATAATAACTGAACTGAAGCATTATATATGTGATAAGTCAGTCATTCAAAGCTGTTTCAAAACCAATGTGAAGCAGCCAGATAGAAGGGGTGGAGGCAGAGGGGGGGGAAAGTGTGTGAAAGGAGAAAAAGAGGGACAGAGACGCTGCATGCAGAGGTTGCTCTGCCTGCCACATGCTCTCCATCCGCAGAATGAAACAAAGCATCCTCCTGAACATCAGGTTCACGTTGTGGCTCGCTACGCCCAGCTGCCCTTTGGCCGTCTCAGGACCCAACCTGCTAAACCAATTAGCCCATCACAGAGCTGCTGCGAGCAAAATCAAGCCCACATGCACCACTCAAAACAACATCCATGGGCTATTTGTTGAAGTCTGATACAACCCAGGAGATGACAGAGGACTTCAGAACGATCAGCTGCACGTTGGGAAAAAAATCAACGTGCTACAACAAACCATCGGCCCACTAGTGCACATACATTCTCAGACGATGCATGGCCTAAACAGATAAGTGAATTTAGACTAATATCCTCCTGAAGCTTCCAGGAAAATACGCAGCACTTGAAACATATTAAATACATAAAAGGCCACTTGAAATGGAGCATGTTGGATATGAGTGTGGAAAGTCCCACTTCTCATGTGATATATGATATGAGCAGGCCAAGCAGACTTCCTGTGATGAAGGTAGTGAAGAGAGAGAGAGGGAAATGTGTTAATTAATCGGGCAGCACACGGCGGGCTGTCACGCCACTGAGCGCTGGAGTATGACCCTGGACACGGGGCGATGGGTCAGGGGCAAACCGCCTGCTCAACAGGGGGCTGAATGGGCAGCTGGAGGGGAGACAGACTTAACAGGCGCTTAATTGAGGTCTGATTATATTCAGCTCTAGACGTTAAAGGAAACTCCCCTTACAGGACTGTATGTGGCACTATTGTGTTGAATGCATGGTATGCTGTTTTAAAAGTCAGCGTGAAGTAAACTTCATCTATTTTCTAAATGCACATTATTGATCTAATTGTGAACAATTGTGAACAGTGCATATCCATCTTAATTTTCAATATAGAAGTATAAGCCGTTTTCTATGAATGTGTGAGAATTCCAGTTCATTAGCTGCTGTAGGGAAATAACCAGAAGAATAACAAGCTGCAGTAAACGGTGAAACTGTTTGGATTACAAACCATTGTGCTCATAATTAAGATAATACATTCAAATCATAATATGGTAAGAGTTTGCAATATCTGTAAAAACAAAAAAAACAATTTGTTGAGTCAACTTAAAACAGTTTGTTACCCTACTGCCTTACAATTTTAAGTTTAGTCAACATGAAATGTTAAGTTGTACTAAGTGACAACTTAGATATTTGAGTTAACTAAACCAAAAATTTCGTTTGTTAAACCGAAAAGCCGGGCTTGTTACCCAGCTGCCTTAAAATTATAAGTTGCATCAAATCAAATATGTGTCACTATCACTATCAAATAAAGCTGTCACTTAGTACGATTTAACATTTCAAGCTGACTAAACTTTTTTGAGTTGACTGAACACACCCAATCTTAGGGAAAAATAAGGTGGCTATTTCATTAAAAAAAAAAAAAAAAAAAAAGTCTGACCACATATTTATTGATGTATGCCGGACTTCTCTGATCACTTTGTTTGTATAAACCCCTTTCTTACAATTCACTGCAAGCTGCTATTCAGATTTGCCTCCATACAACAAACTGATAGACCCAAGTCCTCGCCTTACAATTTTTTTCTTTTTTAATAATGCTTTTTACTTCAATGCACATCACAATATGGAAATATCGATACTTTCATTCCATTGCAACTTTAAATAACACAGTATTAAAGATGTTACATAATGTATTGAATGTATTTATGGTGTTCTGAAATGAGGAGGCAAAGTCCTCTAATTTTTTCCGGTTTTTTTTCTTCATTAAATGTAAATTCATGTCCCAGGTACATTTTCTTGGTTAAATAAACACTACTTACACTACCAGAATAAAAATCTATACTGTATTTTTACATTAACAATGTAATTAATAGGCTATTTTATTAATTAAAATAAAGTATAAATCTCATTATTTTAGTGTTTTTAAGCATTTTACATTTATTCCAAATAGTAACTCAAGGCAGTAACAATTTAAACCATATTTAAACAATTATATTTATTTATGAACCGATGTTCAGCTGTTCTTTTTCATAATACACTTATTTTCTGATCATCAGTTATCAAAGCTCTGTAAACACTGGTCACAGACACAGTGATATATTGATTGTAGCTGATTGTTCACTACAAACTCCCACAGATCATGTTTTCAGGCCATTTTAAGTCTTATTTTAAGTGTGAGAGTTGTGTACTTACTTTTCTAGTCTTCCCATTAACGCCTTCATTGTTCATTCAGACTGATTTGCGTACACAGAACGTGCCCAAACACAAGAGGTGGGTTTTATCATATGAACTACAGTCATGAACACAGTCAATCATATCCAGTCATATTGCGATGGACGAACTGCCTCCTCTCACTTTCCTCCATTCATTCTCAATTACCCCCCACTAAACTCACCACACACTTTAGGGGGTCTGTTAAAACTCAAAGGGCTCAGGGGAGGCGAGAAAGATGCAGATTCCAGCTGTAACTTTAACTGCTGGTGTCACTGTTAGACAATGTTTCTTTAGAAAAACAAGTGATTTATATGATTTTTTTACAGTATGTCATATTTTGTAATATTTGCATTGTTTTATTTTTGGACTATGAATTGTTTTTCTCATCCAGTTTTTTGAGGAGGCGCTGCTTCCCTTACCTCCACCGAGGATATATAAACACAAAACAAATGTGTTAGGCAACAGATTTCAATATAAGGATAGTATTACATTATAAAGAGAAAATTTGATAGCTTTGTATGTCGATCCAAAGTTGTCATCAACTGAAGTTGTCATAAGATTTGACAGATATGCATATTTATTTAAATGTCATATTATGACAAATTATAACATATATGACAAATAAACACATTCATGGTAAAGTACAGCATGAAGATTTAGGAAGATTCATAAAAAAATAACAACAAATGGGTTTGGAAACACATCAGGATGACTAAATAGTGTAAATAAAGTAAATGACCTTTTTTTTGTGAAATGTTTTCTTCTGTTCCTCAGTCCATTTAAACTAGGAATAACAAGAATTTCCAGCAGACCACAATGAAGTCATGAAATTCTGTAATCCTTTGTATTCCCCAAATACTGACGTTTTACTGTAATGTGAGGTAATTTGAGCTAATAGTAAAGCTTGAGCCTATGTAAGTTGAGCATCTCCCCAGGAGTGGAGTTTTAATCAGATGAGCGGGGGACGCCGACACAAGGGGTGTCAACTCAGAATGTGGGCAGAGAGCGCCGGGTGCCTGACACCTCCATTCAGCCCTGCGCTTAAGCAGCCTGTAGCCTGGGTGATGCCATTATTGTGCTGGAAGACAAATTATTCAAATCTTCAAATTTAGCATAACCTTATTGACATCAATTAAAGTGGCAAACGGAGAATATTCCAGCACGGTGAGAGGTAGAAGCCTGGCTTTTTATCACGAGAGGCAGCACGTGGTGAGGCTATTGTCAGCTCAATCCTCTCGCCGCACAGCGCACCACGGAGAGAGGCCTGCCTTAAACCGCAGCGCCCAGCCAGCTGTAATTAGGACATTCAACTTAAAGTGCACATGGAGCCACAACACAAACACTAACAAACAGCAGGACTGCCTGTGAACTCTTTACATGGGCTACTGCACTCACAGTGGGACAACCGCAAAACAGAAGGGCCAGAAACGACACAGTCTGGCTCTGTTTTAGAAAGGGCTCACTTATCAGCCGCTGTTTTTGTCATGGGAGTCGTGTGCTAAAGTCGAATTGTTTTTAAGAAACTGAAGACTTTTCATAAGGCACTATAATAGTGTGAATGTGGCAGAATAAATTATCAGTATGTTAAATAATTAGTTAAATGATAAGTTAAATGATATAAATAAATAAATAAATAAATAAATAAATAAATAGTAAGAAAATGGCACTGTAACTGTTTGTAAATAAAATAAAATTAAATGAAATGGTGAAAAATAAAATGAGAGAAATAAATAATAACATTATGATTAGGATGGAAAATAACATTGCCACTCAGTTTGTAAATAAAATTAAAAAAGAAGGGAAAATAAAATTGGAGAAATAAATTATAAAACGAAATAATGTTCTAGAATAAATAAAGGTTAAATGATTAGCATAGAAAATAACATTGCCACTCAGTTTATAAATAAAATAATAATAAAAAAAAAGGTTGGAAAAAAAGCAGGGGACAAAAATAAAATTGGAGAAATAAAAAATACAATTAAATAATATTCTAGAATAAATAAAAGTTAAATTATTAACATAGAAAATAACATTATCGTTATTAAAATAAAAATGGTATAATAAAAGATTTAACTGGAGAAATAAAAAAAGAGGGTAAAAATAAAATAGGAGGAATAAATAATGTTTTAGAATAAATAAAGGTTAAATGGTTAGCATAGTAAATAACATTGTCACTCAGTTTGTAAATAAAATAAATGTAAAAAAATAAAATTGGAAAAATAAATAATACAATGAAAAAATGTTCTAGAAAAAATAAAAGGTTAAATGATTAACATAGAAAATAACATTGCCACTCAGTGTGTTATTAAAATAAAAAGGTGTGAAAATAACGTGAAATAAAATGAAAAAATAAAATTGGAGAAATAAGTAACAAGATGAAATAATGTTCTTTAATAAATAAAGGCTAAATGACTAGTATAGAAACACTGCCACTCAGTTTGTAAATAAAATAATATAAAATAAAAAATGCAATAAAATAAATAGGTGAAAAATAAAATGAAATAAAATAGAATTAAAAATAAAAAAAATGGAAAAAAAAAAAAAATTGGGGGGGAGGGTAAAATTGGAAAAATAAAATGAAATAATGTTCTAGAATAAATAAAGGTTAAATAATTAGCATGAAAAATAACACTGCCACTCAATCTGTAAATAAAATAAAATAAAATCAAGGGAAAATTAAATTAAATGTAATAAAATGGGAGAAAATAAAATTAAAATAAAATATGGGTGAAAAATAAATAGGGGATGGGGGAATAAAATGGGTAAAATAAAATAATAAAATTAAATAAAATTAAATAAAATAGTACATTTACTCCATAGACTTTACATTTAAGTATCAATGTGCATTTTTGAAGTTTTAACGAATCAAGAAAAATGTTTAAAAATCATCAATACAAAAATTCTGTGTACAAAAATGTAGAGATTCTGTTAAAGGGCAAAATGTACAAAGTTGGATAACCTTGCCTGCAGTTAGAACCCAAGACTATAACCGACAACCCGGCCAGACGCAGAGTTGTAATCTATTATTTCCTGCCATACTACCATTGCTAAGTAAAAATCAATATTCTTTCCACATGTGTAACCTTTTTGTATCTGATACGGCCGGTGGGAGGAAGCAGGAATATTTGCCAATCAATGTGGCTGACAAACAACATCCCCAGGCAGTGCGACTCTCCAGGCCCACAAACACCAGAGGACAAATCCAGGCCGACCCACACAAGCACACAGTGCGAACACCCCGGCTGAGACACACTTAACTTTCTTGAGCCTTTTCAAAGTAAGTCCCCACCCCCACAACCCTCAGCCCCCCCACCCCAGCCCAACTATTTCCTCTTTCATTCTGTGAAGCATCCCCCCAGTAGCTAGGCTTTCATTTGTTGTCGGTCTGTGTGAGAGCTGCTAGTGCAGATAATGCCAGGCAGGATCCAGTTTAAAGGACATAGCTGCAGGCATTTCGCTCCTCTCCCTCTCTCGCTCCTTTTTTACTTTCTGTCTCCCGACAGATAGATTACTTTATAAATAATAATAAAAAGTAATTAATTCTCTCAACTTCAGAGCCCTCTAGCCTGCAGCAGTGTAAATGTAAAACTGGAAATTGATACAATGTGCATCCTTTCAGATAAACAAACAGCGCCGTGGCAATAAAAAGGAAAGCTTTTCACACTACCATAATTTCCTTAACTGTCAAATTATATTTTTTGTCTGAGTAAATGTTTGACGTGACTTGGTTCTTTGTTGGACTTTCTTTTTTTTCTCTTGACGAAATGGAACGAGGCTCACGCTTAGCTGGAACAAAACTGAAATGCAATGACAGTCTCTAAAAGGGGAAAACGAGAGGCTAATTCAACAAAACTGGAACTAAACACTTGCACAGATGATGGCTTAATAGGCTACACTTTATTAATAATGTGATATATCAATAATCACTAAATCAGATGTAAGAAAAAATAGTATAATATTACTTAAAATCTTGGGGTTACAGAATTGTTTATTGTCAAGCCCATGTTCCATGTCAAATAGAAGTGATTACTACAGACTTTGGCTACGTTTACACTAGTGTGTGTTCATTTTAAAACTCCTGTCGTTTACACTACTCCAGAGTTTTTGACCCTTGAAAACAGAGACTTTTAAAAAACGCTACAGACCCTATTTCACGTTATGTTTCAGTGTAAATGGACCTAAACAGAGATTTTAAAAACGATGGCGTGGCTGCTCACACATTCGCTCTGCGTATCCATCATGCTCATTATGAATGGTCATGTGACATGTTTTCGGTTGTGTAGTGTCAAAGTCCCTTTAAGACAAGCCACTCAGTTGCCATCTTTGAAACACCTCTCAAGCATGCAAGTGTAGCTCCTATCTCTTTGAATAGGGAAACATCAAATTCTCCAAAATGATTCATTAAGCTTACAATTAAATTTCATATATGAAAACACCAATGACATTTGACCAAAACAGTCTCATAAAGTTTGTTTCTTATGTTCAAATACCATTTAAAAAATAGTTTTTGATGCTAGACCAGCCAATGCACATGCGCAGCAAAGACTTTATATTTAAGAAGACTGTGCACTTCTATTACTTATGAATGGGAGAAAGTGCAACGCCAATGTGGCGAATAAGCCCCGCCTTCTAAATGAAAGAGCCAATGGTTGACTTGTAAAGTCATTGCATCACTGCAGCTGCCGTTACAAGTTCCGTTACAAATTTCATTGGTGTTTTTTAAGTAAGAAACACAAGAAAATACTATTTCTTTATAGTATTGTATATAGTATTTCTTTATTGTCTTTCTTATTTAAAATTTCATATTTAATTCAATGTTACTTGCCGTTTCTTTGTAACTATTTGAAATTTCTGCAATTTCTGAGTAAAAACTGTTTCAAAGTAAAGCCTACATTTTTGTAACAATGATTTATCACAAATATTAACAAATAATAATAATAGTAATAATAATCAGTCAAAATATAATAATGAATAATTAAATATATTTGTAGCAATAGCCAACAATACATTGTATGGGTCAAAATGACCTGCCAAAAATCATTAGGATATTAAGTAAAAATCATGTTCCATGAAGATATTTTGTAGATTTCCTACGGTAAATATATCAAAACTTAATTTTTGATTAGTGAGAACTTCATTTAGACAATTTTAAAGGCGATTTTCTCAACATTTGGATTTTTTTTGCACCCTCAGATTCCACATTTACAAATATTGTCTTATCCTAACAAACCATATATCAATGGAAAGCTCATTTTTTAAGCTTTCGGATGATGTATAAATAGAAATTTTAAAAACTGTGTTTGTGGTCAAAGGTCACATATAATAGGGCTGGGTATTGAAACAAATTTCATGATTCGATTGCGATTTCGATTGGATTCGATATCAAGTACTTTGAATATATATCAGGCACAGTATCTCTCAACTAATGCTGTAAAATATACATGAGAGTCAGTTGGTACTACAAGATTAAAATTGATTGGTTTGTAAACATAGTTAAATTACACTCAATGAAGTTCTCTTATAATATTGAAGTTACACTTTACAATTATACAATTTTATTTCTATTTCAAATCATTTTTGAAATATAAACATATAATGAAGGGTACCATAAAAACTTGACAGATTTATTATTAAATGTAAATTAAACACTGAACAACAGTAAAAATTATAATGAATATGTTATATGCTGCATATATGCTGTATAGAGTTTCATTTTTTCTAACTGACTAATGGGTTTATGGTCACCGAATAGGTTTTCTCTGAGGTAAATGTGACGTGACATTGTTTACAAGCTGTTTTACTGATATCTCAGGGTTGAAACATTGATTAAGTGATTACATGAGACAGGACACTTTTAACATACCTTCATACGTTCATTCATGTTTATTTCGTGCGATCCGTCACTCAACATTAAACAGCACCAAAACGGTGTTTATTGTTTAAATATTGTAATAATATGTCAATAATTTGAAATCTGAGACTTTGTTTCATATGAAAAAGTAACAAAGCACAAAGCTTATTGCTATTTATTGGATGGGAGGTGCACTACAACGTTCTGTTCATTAACTTAAAACAGGCTAGACGAATCGATTCTTGGGATTTAAGAATCAATATCTTTTTATATAAATAAGAACTGATTCAAATCAAGAAATGTATTATTACTGATTTGTCTAAAAATAACAAGTGTTATGCTGTAGGTCTTACTGTAGGTGAATCCCCTGTAGAAAGCTATAATAGCTCAGAGTCCCTAACAATACAACCCAAAATCTGGCCTGTCCACCTGCTCTGAGAGAGAGAGAAAGAGAAAGAGAGAGCAGTAGGACAAATGTGGGTGGAGACTCCAGGAGGACAGTGTGTGTCTGTGGGCCAGCTAACTCACACACAAAAATCTCTCTTTTTACGCACATCCACACTCAGCTTAATCTGTCCAAGACTGGATTTGCTGGTGGCTCTCATTTCACTGGAATATACACAAGCATGTTAGGAAAATGTCACCTGTGCAGGAAGCTGGATTTACAAGGGTTGATGTCATAAGGCTATCTGCACAGCTAAAGGTTACATGTCCTACCCTCAGACCTCCAGTCCTAATATCATACTTACAGAGATCAGCTGTAGTAACTGAACTGAGTTAAGGGGGACAGATGCGGTACAAATACATCACATACATAAAAAAAGACACTGCTTCCAAAAACGATATTGGATTTGAGGATTAGCAAACAGAGCACAATGTTCTCTTGGGTGACATGGGTATAAAAACACTCACCGACTTCGGCATTACATTTCAGGGGCAATATCTGATGCAATGCAGCCGTAATTAAAGAAGCGCTGCCATTCTTTGTCGGAAAGTCGCTTTTCAGAGAGAATCCGTAATCCTCAAACACCCCAACACCCACAATGCCAGAATCAACTAGCAAACAATGTCAGGAGGCAAGATAGCAATCAGGAAAACACAGAAATGGAAATGTGGACATTTGAGCGTGGTAGTTCCAGAATGCCGTGATGAGTGATGTAATTCCACACGGATTTGGGCAACACAATCGTGACTCATGCTGTGATATTCATTAGTTATAGATAAAGTGTGTCATTTTTTCAACAATTGACAACATGCAGAACTGTAACAAGAAATTAAAATAGAAATAATTAAAAATAATATAAAAATATATAAAAGAAACAAAAATAACAACATTATTGTTATTATTATTATTAATAATAATAAAAAACTTTTAAGTCACTCCCTCCTCAGATTCACACCGCTGTACAGTATCGTTCAAAAGTTAAAGATCTGTACGATTTTTTTTCTTTTTCATTTATGATTTATGAGTAAAAACACTAAAACTGTAAAATAAAGAGTTAAGAATAAAGTGTATATTTCGTCATCACAAGTAACGACATACTGAATTGTAACAAGAATTTAATTATATAAATAATATCAAATTTTTTAAATATTATTACAATTTAAAATAACCATTTTAATGTAACTCCAGTCTTCAGTGTCTTCAATTTGCTGATTTGTTGATCAAGACAATTCAGTTTTGTGCTGCTTAATATTTGTATGAAAACCATACAATTTTTCAGGGTATCTTTGCTTTGATGAATAGAAATTAAACATAATGTAATGCACCTACAGTGTAGTTTTGTCAATTTAATGTGACATTGCTAAATTGTTTACAAGTAACAACATACTGAACTGTAACAAGAATTTAAAATATAAATAATAAAAAAGTAATATAAAATATAAATTAGTAATAATAATAATAGTAATTAAAAATAACATTATTACTACTACTACTACTACTAATAAAAATTATTTCAAAGTTACGCCCTTCTCAAATTTACACAATTGTACATTATCATTCAAAATTTAAATTAATTATAATATTTCAGAAAGATTTTAAGTCTCTTATCCTCAACAAAGCTGTATTTATGATGAAAAACTGAGTAAAACCATTAAATTGTTAATAAATAAAGTGTGTCTTTCTGCAGTGACATCATACAGAATTTTAACAAAAATAATTTACAAGAAAATATAAATAATAAAACATAATGTAAAATAAAATATATTAAAAATATATATATATTTTCAGGGTTTCAGGGCTTTGTTGAATAGAAAGTTCCCAAGAACAGCATTTATTTAAATTGTTTTAATAATGTAATTTTTTGGTAATCATATAAATATTGTAATGTACCTTCAGTTTTGATCAATTTAATGTGCCCTTGCTGAATATAAAATATTATCTATCTATCTATCTATCTATCTATCTATCTATCTATCTATATATATATATATATATATATATATAGATAGATA
>JAHKKF010512682.1:1937-14357 GCA_019740295.1 Labeo calbasu | reverse complement strand
TAAAATGTTAATACAATAGTACATAATTTGACCATTAATTTTGTGACATTATAGGGGAAGCTGAGCTTCCCTTGCAGTCTTAAAGAAATCGCCACTGCCCTACACCTAGCCCTCACAGGAGACTGTGCACACTTTTACTTTCTCGAAAAAACTCATTCTGCATGATTTATAAGCTTGTTTCCTCATGGGGACCTCACAAATGTCCCCACAAGGTCAAAATTTACTGGTATTACTATCCTTGTGGGGACATTTGGTCCTCCTAACGTGATGAATACCAGGTGCACACACACACACACACACATATAAACAATGGTTGAAAAAAAAATTAAGTTCCTAGCAATGCATATTACTAATAAGAATTTAAGTTTTAAAATGTTTACAGTAGGAAATTTACATGATTTTTTCATGGAACATGATCTTCATTTAATATCCTGATGATTTTTGGCATAAAAGAAAAAATGATAATTTTGACCCATACAATGTAGTTTTGGCTATTGCTACAAACCCGTGCTACTTACGACTGGTTTTGTGGTCCAGGGTCACATTTGTATGTGTGTGTGTGTGTGTGTGTTTTAAACTAGTCTTAATTAAGATCAAAGAGAATATATTAATAAGATTCTTATGCATTTCATTTCTATCATTTTATGATGTTAATACAGTGATTCATGAAAGCGGTTGAGAATGTGACATTGATAATATTTGATGTAATCATTTATACTTTGTGATTAAAGCAGCATTTTTAATTATTATTATTTATTTGATTTATTTTAGCATCATTTTCAATGCTGTATAGTATCATGTCAAATAATCTACTTTCTCTGTTTTGCCAGATATGGTGAAATATACAACTCCAAATATACAAGTCCGAGTCACTCTCATACATCATTGTGCAGACAACAAATTCCAGAGTTACTTGGTTTCTAAGACACCAATAAATCTTTTTCTTCTATAAGCCTTAGCTATGTGAGTTACATTGAGATGATCAGAAATAGCTGTCATCTTCAAAATTACTGGGTGAGTTGCATAAAGCTAGTAATCCTCCAACACTCTCCCTCAAAGTATTAATAAGGCCTGGTGCACCATCACTATAGAGGAGCCGATTCTCAGCAATATTTACTATTGCCTTCATCACTTCTTCAATGACATTTACCACAGGCTGCCAGGTGATGGAATGTTGAGTTTGCCTCTCCAGTGCAGTGACTCTTCCACTAAGAACACTCAGAAAATACACAGATCTCCTGACCATGTTTTGAATGTTTCCTATGTCCTCTAGATGCTTATGAACCTCTTTAATCTCTACCCCAATCCTCTTCAATGCCTCATTTGTGTTTTCCATTTCATTCTGTGTTGTTTGGATCTCTTCCTGGTAACCATACACTTTTGCGGAGCACTCCGTCACTTGAGATTGAAATGCTTGTCGCTCGTGTTCAGCAGCTGTGATGGCATTTAAAGCCTCGTTTAATTCCTGCACTCCCTTACTTAACATTATTTTTTTTATAATTCAACTTTTTTTATTGTTCAACAGTCAAAACTTCGTACATTGTCACAGTATTCAATATTCCCCTTCCCAATCAATTAGCCACTAGTCACCATCAATAAAACAAAACAAAAATAAATGTACATGGAAATTAAACAGTGGGGGTCCTGATCATTACACCATTTTTATACGCTGCCAAAAATTATCCCATGCTTTCTTAATTCCTCCCTCATTTTGCAGTCTTCCCAACATGCACTCATATGATGCAATTTCAATCATCCCATCAGTCCAATCTTTCAAATCGGGGGTTTTGGGGCATTTCCCCTTACTTAACATTATTGAACCTAGAAGGAAAAGAAACCATTTTTAAATTGAAATCTCTTAAATATACACCAGTCACATATTTTTAAATGCATAACTTTACAAATTTTAGGTGCTTTATTCAGGAGGACGATTACAAGTGAATCTCTCACCAGCAATCCATCCGATAATTGGTACTGCAAGCAATACCCCCCCTGCAATTGTCAGTCCTTCACCTGCATTTCTCCTGTCTTGTTGTACTCTTAGAGCATAGTTTGCTGATTCAAGGTTTTTTATAGCCTGTGTCAAAGCTGCTTTGGAATACTCTAATGCAACTTCAGCTGACCACTTCTCTTTGTGCAACTGATCCATGGTCCTGCTTTTTTCTTTTTGCTGCTCCACAGCGTTTTGCATCTCCTCAAAAAGTTGCTCCATGCGTGCATCCAAATGTATCAGTTTTTCTTTAATCATTTTCTCAGTGGTTTTCATGCACTTCTCAGCATCCTCGATATGTCTCCTGATTTGTTTGTAATTGGAGCATGTGTCAGTGATGGGATTGACTTGTGCATTCATAAGGGACTTGCAGATGTTACAGATTGAGACAATTCCTTTACTTAGAGACTCAGAAACTGACTTCATAGACTGCAAATCCATAACTCTGCAAGTATAAGAAAAAAAAAATGGTAAAAATGCATTAATGGTATAACTACCTTTCATCACTGAGCATTTAAATATGTGCTGATTAGATAACATAAGTTATGTGAGTAAGAAAGGATAGTATGAATACATTGTAGTGTTGTGGCAAAAATCTTTGCTTGAGGCTCTCGATCAATAAAGACAAACTGCGCAATTGCTTTTAAGGTTATTTCTTGCAAGAAAGGTTCACAGTCAAACAGATACAGCGCCCTGCTGAGTGTGACAAAGGAGGGAGTTATCGTCTCCGCTTTATATCTCTTTGCACACCCAAGGTTACAAACTAAAAACAGCCGGTGTTCACATATGTGGAGAGAAGTACAGCAAAACATCTCTATACATCATCTCTTCATAAGCATTCCTTGATCATATCTATGCTTTCTGTACTTCCTCTGACCCCCCCACCGAGGTCACCCCTATGGCACTGTGGAGTCCTAAATCCCCAGTCACTCCCTATGTCACAGAGGCCCCTTCAATAGAGGAGTCTGATCAGCATTTTATCACCCGCTGTTTTCCCCAATACATCACACAAGTTTATCACCTAAGCATGGAAAAAATCACTCTCATGAATTTTTCACCAACAGTAGAAAAAAAGAAAACTATTTGTTGAGTCAGCTTAAAATAATTTGTTAGCTTGAAACTTAACATTTTTATTTCAAATAAGTTTAGTCAACTTGAAATGTTAAGTTGTACTAAGTGATATTTGTGTTTGTTAAACTTAAAAGCAAGGTAAGTAACCCAGCTGCATTAAAATTTTAAGTTGAATCAACTCAAATATCTAAGTTGCCACTTAGTACAACTTAACATTTCATTTTGAATAAACTTTTTTTGAGTTGAACGAACTTATTTTTCAGGCAACAAATTATTTTAAGTTGACTCAACAAATAGTTTTTTTTTTTTTTTTTTTTTTTACAGTGTAGATGTTTTGACAATAACATCACAATGGTAACAGTTATTTAAAAGTGATTTGACACATATTTTAAAATCCTGTTGGCACTGATATTAGAACGGTGATGTCATTTTTTAAAACTAAAATAAATATATATTTTTTCTCATAGCAGTCAATTTTGAACATATTTGTTACATTTAATTTCAGTGCATAAAATTGTTTTAATTTTTGTTGACACTAACCAGTTTTATTTTGATGAATGCTAATATGCATCTCACCGGGCAGACCCAGATTTCAACAACAGGTAAACGTTTACTGGGAAAAGTCAGTAGTTTAGTACACAGAAAAAGAATATACACTTTTGTATGCACACACATTTATTTTGTAGTAATGTGTTACAAAAGTTGTGAAAAGAATAACATTTTCACTGAGAATGAACTGTAGACAACTGTACATGCAATTTGTTTAAATGAATAAGAAATTCACATTGAAAGTGGTTGTAAAAGATAGTAACAATAACCCCAAATTTATTAGCCATGCACATTCTTTAGTGAGTGAATAAATCTTCCAACACTTTATTTAGAGATTGTTAGAAACAGAGTTCTATAATTTAGCCTGCTTTAATTTGGGGGTACGTATAGTTAACATAATAAATAGATGATTTTAAAGCACAATTTGTATGATTACCATCTACAGCATGTTTTATCAAATGATCCTAAATGTCACAAAATCTGTTAAGGAGCTTTGACACTTGCAGCGACTTTACTGCTTGTTGTCATGGTCTCTGTTGTAATGGGCTGTCATAGTCCTGCAGCTCTAATGCTATTGGTAGATGTCTTGCTATATTTAGAGATCATGATTAGGCTGCACATGACTGCAGGGCCTCTTGAACTGTACTTTAGGTAAGACATGTAGGTAAGATGTTCTAATTATATATCTTTGGAAAATAGTTATCTATCAATCTGTATGTTGAATCTCAGTGTATTTATATATTTATTGTTTATTTGTTATAACTGCTAATACATTAACATTTTATGATTTGTGGTGTAAAACTTGTGTTTTTTTAATGCTTACTGTTTTTCATGAGGTTATTATTCAATATATCCATTTAAATAGATGTAAATAGATTTTACACTGGTCAAACATTTTTAAAAGGTTTAACGGTACAGTTTAGCTCAATACTTGCATTCAATATGCATTGAAATATAAATATATAATGTGTAGATTGAAAAAAAAATAATTTACTCGTTTGTGGAAATGGTCCTTTTTTACTGGTGCACACAAACACAAAGGATGGTATGAATAGATGTTTTGAAAATGAGATCACATGTGCAACAGTAACAGTAACTTAAAAGTGATTCAAAACAATAATTAAAATAATGGATTTTTTTTACAACCATGTTGGCACTAATAACAGAGCCATTGAGATGTTAAGATAATTATAAAGACAAGACTGAGATAAAATAATATTTTCTTCATGGCATCCTGAAATTATTTGTTGCAGACAAATTCAGTGTGTAAAATTGTGCTAATTTTTGTTTTGTATTGCCGAATGCAATCCATCACACTGAGCTTTTTAGACACATATTTCAGCAATGTATTACACACGTTATGAAAAGTATGCATTGAGAATGAAGTGTAGACAACTGTACGTGCAGTTTGTCTAAATGAATAAGAGATTAAACATTCAATGAATTGTAAAAGATTGTAACAATAACCCAGAAATGTATTAGTCCCTACATGCACATTCTTTAGTGAGAGAATAAACCATTGATGCCTGGAGTTTGAAGTGAAAATGTAAAATTAGACTTAGGCTAGAATTGGCACAAAAGATCCAAAGCAGCATGTTGTTATTAGTGTTATTATTATTTTTTACGTATTGTAATTCATGATGTTATTATTCAGTAATTCCATGAATTAGATATACATTTCAGACATAATCGCTTTTCATTAAAACCTATAGGCTAATTGTGAAATCCTTACATCTGAATTCATGGTGACAATTAAATATATAAATATTAATGTTCTAGAACATAGTATACTGTACAGTAACCAACAGAAACAGTGTTTTTTTTTTTTAAATTAATATATTTATTTATTTATTTATTTATTTATTTATTTATTTTACATAAAGCATTTCCCATATAATTCTTGGTTCGCTAGAGCATTGAATCTTTCAGTTTCAATCAGACCAATATCACCTTGTTAGCAAACTTGTGTGGATCTTGTTGCAGATCCCAGTGTGTTTTCCATATTCATGTATGACTCAACAAACTGAACTATGGAAGAAAACATGCCAGGTTCTGAAACAAACACCCCAAACAAGTCAGGTTTGAAAATGATTTTTAAAATCCTGCATTTAAAGTCTTCTACATGTTTTGAACAAGCAGGGTGTTCAACTGTCTTATGTTAATGTAGATGTTACTGCAAACATTGCTTTTATACAGACAGTAAGATAATGTTTCTTGTTAGGTTGTTGTTTTTTTAATTGGTCTACTTTGTTAATTAAAATAAGTTGTGCACTGAGCTATAATGAATCTATATTGACTCTCAATTATTATCTGTAATAACCTTAAAAACAACACCAACATATTTGTTAAATTCTCTCAGTAATATGATTCTTCTTCTTTACTGAATCCAGCTTGAGTAGCCTCTTCAACTACCTTGATTTCTTCTGGAGAAGCAGCAGGTAGAATTGCAAGCAACTCTTTACTAATCCTTTCTATTCTTGCAGTGCTCTTTCTGTCGTACTCCAATTTATTCTTCTTGACAAGGCTTAAGATGCCTTTCTGTGCCTCATCACAGCCATTCTGAAGCAGTATTCGCTCCTGCTCAAATTCTGGCTTACTTTTATCCATTGCCATCAGTTTGCCCAGTGAACTCACACGGTCCATCAGGTACTTGTTGGAAACATCTGTGTATGTTGCAGAGATCATATGGACCAGACTAGCAATGTTACAGGCTTGGAAGGCTTGAATGTAGAGCAGATCTTTTGAGAAGAGCTTTTGATTGTATTTAAGGGCTTGTGTTTTCTCTGACATGGAGACAAAGTTTGTGAGAGTTTTGCTCAGGCTGGTTTTCACAATGTTGGAAACCATCTGAAAGAAGCGAACCATCTCCTCCCATTGTTCCTTCACTCGTCCCATGGCATCCATTCCTTTGACCAGCATCTCTTTGGTAGTTTTGAAGTCGATCTCTTTCAGTTCACAATTTCTCATAGAGATGAGGATTTCAGTTAGCTCCTTCTGGTTCTTCTCTAGGTTCTCCACACACTTTTCATGAGTCTCTCTTGTCTTGTTCATCTGAGCTCGGGTCTGCTCTATGGCAAATCTTGCATTCTCTGTGGGCCGACTTAATCAGATCCAAGACCTCATTTATTATTTTAGTGCTTTTGTCTTTGTCACATTTGCCATCTGGTGCATATTTTGCAAGCTGGTTGCATATTTCCATGCCCTTGTTGCATAACTCCTCAGCTTTTTTCTTTGCTGGACAGTCAGGGATTTTCTGTAAACTCTCACTGATTCTTTTTGTCTGTTTTACTATGAAATCTGTGGTTGTAGTTGCGGTCTTCTGATCATACAGTTTTGTCCAGGCTATGTCATCGTCCTCATTTTTCACATTCATTAGTTCCTGAATAGTCTGGACACACTTTAAAATTTCAGCAGATTTACTATATACATCTATTTCAGCTACCATGTCTCTTTCACCTTCCTGATCTGACCCTGATGCTGCAGAAGACAACAATTTCATTGGTTGAGTAATAAGAGATACCACTCCATTAATCACACCTGTAATAGCTCCTGTTATCCCACCCACAAAATCCATGCCAATCATTTCCCATCCATTAGGAAGAGAATCCAGAGCTGTCTTGTAGCTCTCCTGAGCCTGTTACAGTTCCTTCTCCACGGCACTCATTGCCTTCTCAGTCCTTTTCTTGATCTCTTGAGCTGACTGCTCCCTCAGTTTGCCCTCTGCTAATTTCTTCTTGACTGCTTCCAACTCTTCCCCATAGAACTGATCTGCATTCACACATGCTTCCAGCAGCTCTTGGATAATTTTGATGACCTCATCAAAACGATGTTTAGTTGCATCAGACAACTTCAGACATTCATCTGCAATGACTCTGATATTGTCCAGCTGATCAGGAAGAAGAGCTTTGACAACTTCATCATCAACTTGGAACAGAATTTTCACAGCTGTCTTCATGTAATCTGGAATTTGTGAAGTATGTAGGCGAATCTGATCCATGCTCGTATGGGCCTCATTAAATGCCCACCAGCCAGAGTTACACACCTGCATGAGGCAAGCGCGAAATGAATCAGGGTATTTGATGAATTTATAGCCATCTTTAGGGGGATTTTTATTGATAGAGAAATCTGCTGTGGACGAGATGAAAACTAGCTCTCCCAGGATGGCTATAGATAGAGGTGCTGGAGTCAGATACTCTTCCCAGTTGGCATTGGGCTGCATCAAAAGTTTGGTTTGGTTCCTCATGTCATCAAAAGTTTGGTTTGGTTCCTCATGTCCTCAGCAGTAGTAAGACTCTGAGTAGTTTTTGAAATTGCAGAACTCATAGCTTTTCTTTTCCTAAGAATAACAGTGAGAACAATTGAAAACAACTGTCCGGTTTCAGAAACTCAGCATTCATTAGAGTGCCTTTTGTTAGGCAGAATCATTTTTTTCAACTTTTAACTTGAAGAATGCTAGTGGATAGAATACTAATGAAATACTGCTTGGAGATTTCTAAGAGACGCACTTATTTTATTCTATCGACACTGCTCTGTCCTCTGTATACAAGAGTTTGCAAGTTGATGGTCATCATGGATGTATAACAGTAAGGATGTATTTTGAGCACTTTTTTGCAATTTACATATTTTTGGTAAATGCACTGTGCTAAATATTGCCATTTTATGATATAGTCTGTCTGGGTTCATTTCTGACTAAGAAAATACTTTCTGCAACAGATTTTGAAAATACAAAGACGTCAGTGAATAGAGAAAGCTTCAATAGTGGAGAGAGTTCTATGTGGTCTATGGAGAAATCATATTTAATATTTAATGACATATTTAATAATGACAGTAGTGCCCCCAGTAGGGTCTAGCTGCAGACATGTGCATGCACTCTCAGACACCTGCACTTCTGGAAGTGATTTCACTTGCAGTCACCACCCGAACTGTCCGCTACCTGCGATTTAACTTGACAAATCGACACAAACCATGCACATTGTCATTGCAGAAAATATGCTGTGATGGTTAAATGATTAAAAGTAACTTAACGCTATTAAATGTACAGAGTTGTGCAATTCACCTGTAGGACAAAAAAAACAAACAAAAAAAAAAAAACAAGTACAAATCCTTGGCCAATTGCTTAATGTGGCATAATGGGCTTCAAGAGTGCATGTCTGAGAGTTCATGTGCATGTCTGCAACCAAGCCAAAAAATCAAAAATCTAAATTTGAAGCATGTGCTTACAGGAAAATATATCATTTAAAACTAACATAACAAAAATTATTAAAAAAAAAAACAACAAAAAAAACAAACAAAAAAAAACAAACAAAAAAATCTTTACCCTATTGAGATGTCAGATGCTTTCTTAAAAGTTTAGGTCTCTTTATGGTCTGATGAGATAGATCAAGCTGTAGGTGTTTTTATAGTCCGCATGTAGAACGCTAACACTGAGTTAAAAATAACTCATCTGGCAACCTAGCACTGTGTGAATATTGAACCGACATGTTCTCACTCATATCGAGATGCTTAGTCAGGACCCCTCTGGGTACCACTTTAGCATCGTTTTTCAATGCACAGGGTACTTCATCACTTTGAATTGCTTTTCTTAATCCCTATGTGAACGGGAAAACTTCTAATCCTTTCTGAATGCGTATGTATGTGGTTGCAGACAAATTAAAGCCTATTTTATTTTTATTTTTATTTTTTTTACAACATGTTTTCTTTGTGCGTTTTGACTAATGTGAACTATACTGTAGACGATCTAACTACTGTGTGCAATTTGCATGCCATTCATTAAGGAAGTAGAGGAGTTTGCCTCTCTGTGAAGAAATAATAATAATAATTAATAATAATAATAAAAGCAACAGCTATGTTGCAAACTGTTAAGACAGGCTAGTGGCTACAGTACGGAGGGAAAAACTACTCAGCTTAATTTCTGCACTTAATTACATTTAATTATATATGTAGTGTCTACCCTTACAAAAATTAAACATGGTTGTTGTATTTGATATATTTGACTATATGCAATGCATGCATACAGAGCATGTGATTTCTGCAATGCCCAGATGTACAAAACAGACTCTCCCATCTCTCTCCCATCCGAATCGATGTGTGGAGTCACAGACTTTTTTTTTTTTTTTTTTTTTTTAAAAGTGGTGCTTTTAAGGGCAGCCACATAAAAGGTGTGCTGCTTGGCAATCTGCTTTTTTAGCTTTTTAAACAATTTTAACTAATTTGGAAATGCACAGATAGATCATTTGTTTATATGATTACATTGTTAAATTGGGACTTAGGACACGTGGATGGATTTATTTCCGGGAGATTTTGGATGGATTCTGGTAATGTGGCCTACTCAACTACAGCTGGATGATAGGACACCTTCGCTAAGGAAACCATCTTTAGGTAAAGGTTTTCATCTTCTCATTATAATGGAACAACTTGGATATTTGAGTGATTCTCACTTTTTAGGAAGTCTGAAAAGATGTCCGAATTACATGCGTTACATATTTACAATTGTTGGAAATCACCCTACTTCTTGTGGAACTGCAGTGGATATTAAAAGACAGCTGACTGGGCAAAGAATGTTTCTGTCTGACCATTGCTACCATCCTAAGGACTTAATTCATATCAAGACAAAACAACACAAATCAATACCATCTATGCCTGCTTTTCTTCTTTCTAATGTGCACTCTTTACTTCACTAATGTGATGAGCTGCACAGTGTAGCAGTAAATAATAACTTAGCGGCCGTCTTCATTTCAGAGACTTGGCTAAATTCTGGTATCCCAGATTCAACTGTAACTTTTCCTGGATATACAATGCATCGGCGGGATCACGAGGGAGGTGCAGGAGGAGGAGATGCCTTGTATGTCTGTAACACCATCAAACAAATTCGACTGAACCATCTAGAAGAGGACGAATATGAAGCTTTGTGGGTCTGGTTATATCCCAGTAATCTTCCTTGAGGGTTCAAGTTCTTATCGCTGTCATCTGAAAAATATGCAAGTGCTCCCGCCGGTGCCTTTGCCAACCCTAGGACGTTAAGTATTATTGCTGCTGTGCTCTGTTTTCCGCTGTGCTCTATTTTCCACCTTGCTCTTCTGCAACAGCCCTGATATAACTACACAGTTTTTGGGTAGTTGCCTCAGATTTATTGAATGTAACTATCAGCAGGCTGCAATTGTCATACTTGGTGATACAAATAAGTTCTTATAGGAAATTAAAATCAACCCTTGCCAAAAAAAAAAAATCAAGAATGCAAAGATATAATATTACCAGCAATGCAATGCTCCAATAATCCAGTAATTCTTATTTCTTGAACCGTATGCATGTGTGTGTGAGTGTGCATATGTGTGTGTATTTTTAGTAGTTTAGTTCATTTAGTTTTTATTTGGTATGCTGTTCATACCCTGAAATTGACTTTGGCGTGCATGATATGCATGTGCCTGACATGCATATAATACAGTTTTCGCGTGCCTATTATAAGTATCTACCCCATGCCTAATTTAAATAATAGTTTACTTAAATAAAACAACCAAGCATGTTGTGTAAAAAAAATTTAACCTAACCAGCTGTGTTGTGATATTTCATTCAAAAATATGAAGTATGGTTTTAACCATAATCAATATACTGATCATTATGGTGAATTTTTCAATAATTGCTTCAGTATTGGATGTCTTAATATAGACTGTGAGTCTTAGGTAATGGGCAAGTACGGTGCTTTCCACTGGGCAGCGCCAGTGAACTAGATTGAACCTGTGAACTTTAGGTGATTTCCGAGTATATGACAAAGATGGTACAAACAAGTATGATGAGACTGAGGATAATATGGAAAATGATTTAAACTAGCAGGAAAGTAACTAGATAGTAAACCAAGAGGAGTACAAATTCATTTTGGCAAAACTAGAGGATTAAAACCAATCAGAGACTGAATCGTGATTTTTTGATTGAAAGACTGAAAAGAACAGGGTATAAGTATGGGTGCCTGGACAGACAAAGACTCAGATGTGGTGGCTGACTGTCATCTCAGCTTTGTTGCTGTGTTCAATAAAATCTTATTTTGACATCTGGAACTCTGCATCTTGAGCTTGTAAATACACAAAAGTGCCATTTCATTACGTCATTCAGATGTAACTCCCTTTGTAATCATTAACATTTTCATAAGTAACTAATTTAATAACACACCTTTAATTTAATTAAAATTTAATTACAGCTTTTTTCACAGTAACTAACAGATTGCAGTTACTTTTATTTTGTAATTAAATCACGTCATTCTGTCACTAGTTACTCTCCAACACAGAACCAGGAAACAAGAAACACGTTTGCTCAGAGAAAGAGAAACCGAAGTGCAGTTGAGCTGTTGTGTGTTTGTGTCTGTTGTGCTGTTGAGCTGTTGTGTGTCTGTATTCAATAAGTAACATGGCAGAAGCCAGAGTTTTTCAGGATGAGTTCTTATGTTCAGTGTGTCAGGATCTCCTGAAGGATCCAGTGACCGTCCAATGTGGACACAGCTACTGTAAGAGCTGTATTACAGGCTGCTGGAATCAGGAGGAACAGGTGAGAGTCTACAGCTGCCCTCAGTGCAGACAGACCTTCAGTCCAAGACACGCTTCAGCTACAAACACCATGCTGGCTTTAGTGGTGGAGAAACTGAAGAAGACCAAACTTACTGACTGTGACGCTGGAGCTGGAGATGTGCACTGTGACGTCTGTACTGGAAGAAAATCCAAAGCCGTCAAGTCCTGTCTGGTGTGTCTGAACTCTTACTGTCAGGATCACCTTGAACAACATGAGAGTTGGTTTAAAGGAAAGAGACACAATTTGACTGATGCCAC
>JAHKKF010512680.1:2913-15354 GCA_019740295.1 Labeo calbasu | reverse complement strand
GAAACGGAAAACTACTTGATTCGAAAATGATTTCTTTGTCAGTGCTTTATACAACACTACACTACTGACATTTCACTTTTTTTGGGCATACCTTTGTAACGATTCCCGTGTTAAAAAACTTTGTGATGCGAATTGTTGCTAATAGAGTCACCAAATGTTTGCATTTCAATTAGGAACTAAGAGTACCAAGGACGAGGGGACAGAAACAGGAAGACAGAGGAGAAACGTCTAGAGGTGAAAAGAGGAGAGGAAAGCTGGACTCATGTGAGAAACTTGCTCTGTTACAGATGACCCACTTCCACACTCCAGCCCCCCTCTCAATCTCTCTCTCTCTCTCTAATATACGTGAATCTCTCACACACTGCTCCCTGGTGTCTGCACATGCAGAATCAATTTCTAAAATAAATAAATCCAGGTGTGTGGAAATGTGACGTAATAAGTAAAAAGCCACACTGACTCAAGATTACACGTGTTATATGCAAATTAATGTAATAGTATATATCAATATCAAGTTTGCCAATCTGTCTGAGGTAGATTTTCACACAGGAAGTGTTTTTAGTGCATGTACAAGTGTTTTGACCATCTAGCTGTTTTTTCAGCACCTCACGCCATGAGCGCCAATGGGGTGTTACGTTAAAATTCAACTTTGAAAATGTGTCTAGAGACCCCTGCGCATCGTTTCATTCTGTTCTAGTTATTTTTTGAACGCAAGTCTCTGTGACTCACAAAAACATGAAGGCGGTGCTTCAAACTTGAATTGCTGTGGTGGTAAGAATAAGAATTTCGCAAGGCACAAAACAAGTTCTCAAGAACCTGCTGTCCCTCAGAGGGTTATACAATTGCTGAGATCATGACATTAGTTTTATGCCACATAGGTTCTGAAAATAGGCCATTTAAGTGGCTTTAAACCACATCAGCTTGTGTGTATGTGTGTGTAGATCTGGTCCAGCTGCAACGTCTGCGCAGGAGGAAGTGTTGCCATGGTGAGGTAGACCGAAGGGCCAGAGACACTGTCCTCTGTTCCACGCTCACTGCAGCTGTCCTCCCGATGTGTGTCAACAGCGCGCGTGTGCGTGTTTCTGAGTGGGTGTGTGTCGGAGAGCAAAAATAGTTTTGCGCAAATGAAAAACAAATGGTTTGTGCTCGTTTTCCATTACTGCTGTCCAGGTGATGGTATGAAGACCGCCAAAGCTTGCTTTTTTTTTCCACTCACACATAGAGTTTACATCTGAAGGGTGTGCCGGTGTCCTTCAACTCTGCGGTCGCTGATCAGTCTCTAACCGTCGTCCCAGACCGGGAGTGAAGTGATGACCTCACCACTGCAGCCTCTGGACTTCCTGTCCCAGCAGCAGCGGGTTTTTCCATCTGCGGGGAATCTGTGTCCTGTAAGTCTGCTCGTGTGAAAGCGGCCCACTCAAGGGCGCGCTGATGAAAGATACAGTGTTGGTCTGGAGATACCGCTCTGCACATACACACGCACCTGCAAACTCACAATCTCACATACACAAAGCAGTGTGTTGAGATTTTTGTCCGTAGAGACCATGCCCATGGAGACAGTGTCCATGGAGACTACATTCATCACAGGGTCCAAGTAAAGCAAAGTAGGGAGAGGTTACAGTGTGGCAGAAGTTAATCGAGGACTAAAGTCTGTGTGAGGGGGTGTGTGTCGGTTTTTGTTTCAAAAGTCTTAATGTTATTCTTTGAACATGAAGCTTATTTCACAGCCTGTACGGAGTGAAATGTAGTCAAATTACAGTAAAATGTCAATGACGGCCATCTGAAATGTATCACTTTTTAAAAAAAATAAATCTAATGGTATTTACTGATATTTATCCTTAAAACAATGGGATAAAAATCAACTTTTGGAAATGGAAAATTACTTAATGACTTGCTTTTAGAATATATGGTATAACAGTAAAAAAACAAACAAAAAAAAAACATTAATTGCAGAAGCAAAGTAACTAGTCAAGAATCTTGACAACATTTGTGTTCGTTCATCATTTCCGGTCAGGTAGATGAAATATTAGGCTAATATCTTAATACAGGCTATATTAATATAGATTAATATACGTATCTTTCTGCCTATTAACTATTAATTATTAGTTTGTCAAAATATTGCGCCCTTTCCTGCTAGCTAAGTCCTTTTCTATATGATTTAGTAGCTTCAACATGTTTTTTCCGTGGTTTAGATGTAAATTAGCAGAACAATGTTTTCAGTAGTACATTAACCGTACAATCCATGCTGTTGTTTACATCCAGTTATCTCCAATATGGCCGCACATCTATTGGCATAAAACATAAACATAACTTAATTGTTTAAAAGGATTTTTTTGTTTTTTTTTTCTGCAGGAAAGAATGACAAAATAATAGATATTATTGATTTTATCTATTCAGGTCATTCTATGGAAATGTCCATTTTTCTGTCCCTAGCATTTACAGAAATATTCCACTTGAAAAACACTTTAGGGTTGCAATTTCTTTATGTTTTAAAATGTAACAATATGTTATTTGAACAATTACACCTTCTTCAAATATCAGTGTGGAAATATTTATTTTTTATTTAATTATTTTGAATTTCAAGCACCACAGAACTGCTTGTCCCCACAGCCAGAAGGAAAGTGCTTTATTTAGAGGTCAAAGCAGGCCATTTAAAATAAAATAAAATGAAGTATTCATAACTATCAAATATATGATGTAAATGGCATAAAAAACTAAATTCTGGATAAATATAAAATATATAATGAAAGTAGTGGTCCCCTGGAGTTGTGTCACTGGTGTTACCGTTTAACAAAAATTGTTTATGTTGAAATAAAAATCACACTGGTGAGATCACTTGACATCCTTCTTCCTGTTTCCTGAAGATCCATGAAGAAAGGCCCATGACAGGTCCACTGGCTCTTTCAGTTATCAGAAATGTTCTCATTTATCTCATGATTTCATATGAAGCTTTTAGTTGAAGTCACTAGTATGACCTGCTTTATTGTAATAAATACTAAAAAAACTAGAATACAAATAGATTAGACTACTTAATTTAGTGAGTATACCATGATTGACAACATGTGGTTTGATACCTTGCAGCAACCATTTTGTAAAATGCGTTTTTCATGAAAATTGTCACTGGTGTTACCTTCCTTATGGGTAAACCATTAAGCTGTCATTTATGTGAATTCATTAAGTCAAAAAGTATCTAATAATGTAATGTAAAATACATTTTAAGACATCTTGCCATACCAAAAGCAGACATTTCTGTAAAATGACCCATTTCTTTTAAGTCACCATGAAATCAAAATAGCAAATTCTCATTTTTTTAATGAGAATTGCAGTGTTTATTATAAGTGATTTATCCATTCACATCTTTTTTTCCAATCGAAAAAAGTTCCCTTCCCCCAGCAACATTCTTCTTCTCAAACCATTTTTGCTCAAGGTACAATTTTTGCATTTTTTTCCCCTGACAGTGTGCTTCTAAAATAATGTCACTCTTTGGTTGACGTCACCAATTCCTGTCATTTCTTTCAATCCATCCACTCCAACCACCATTCTGGAATCCATTCTGGCACACAACTTCTCAAAATCCAATCAGTTACCAATGGCTAAAAATCTATCCAGCTCTCTTGTTGAATATCTTGTTTCACTCGGAAATACGTCACAACATGGAAGTGAAATGTTTTGCGAAGGCCATTTCGTGTTGGATTTTCCACTGAACCTCTGCTTCCTGTTCTAAGCTCCACACCTGAAACTAGTCACAAAGCCCATCTCATGCCATCAGTTTCTCTCTCTTTCTCTGAGTTTTTGTCTTTCTCTCGGGGCCTTGTGCCTGACACCGCTGTCACCCACCCTCCCGCGTCCTCTCCCCCCCAAATCGACATGCTCCACTTCATTTTACGAGCAGCACACTGCACTTCACTAAAAGAAGAAAAAAGAACGAGAGAAAACTCACTGAAAAAACAGAGAGGTTTAGAGAGGGTGACTACGTATGCAGAAGAGAAAGAGAAAAAGAGGGAGAGGTGTTTGTTGGAAACGGTGCGCTGAAGGAATAACTGGATGACTGAAGACAAGACGGCGTGCAGTGGAGGAGAGAGGGATGAGAGGACAGGAGAGGGAGAGTTTACGCATTTACTCTGAGTTTGTTAATAATTAATGTGTCACAGGCTTGAACGGGAATATATCTATCTCTCCTCTCACCCTCCACCCCCCCAACCCTCTCACTCTCTCTTTCTCTTTCTCGCCGGCTACGCATGGCCCTCACTCCCAGGTGCACAGCAGAGGGAGTGAAAACATCTGAGCTGATCCATGAGGGAGCGCAGGACATGCTCTTCTCCTCAGCTCACATCACAAAATGGCCGCCCACTGACGCCCATCTACCCTGAGGCTGGAAACCAGAACCAGACCAGATCGAGTAATACTCGACAGAATTATACACGAGTAACCCTTAATTTATAATGCGAAGAACTGTTACAAAACAAAGTAGCTGATCTGTAACAACAATACCTTAGTATTTACAGACACAAAAAGTGCTTCAACCAGACTGAACTAGCTTACATTGCAAGACAGACCCAAACTCATTTTAGATGAGGCAATGGATCTTTAGTACACCATTGTTAAATGAAGACAAAGCTGTGAGGGATAAGTCTAGTTTTAGGTCATATGTAATCTTGACGACCCGTGTTTTCCCAAATATGAAAAATGTCCACTGTAAATGTTTTGGTAAGACATATTTTCAGTGTTCTGTCAGTTTGACACCAAAGTAAACAGTGGTACAACCCAGTGAACAGACTGTACTTCTATCCCTCAAAACGCTTTTTTCAATGACATCAAAATAAACCAGGGTTTTGCACCACTATTATTTTTTGTTTCATTTCAGTTCAGTTTCTAAATTTGAGTTACATTTTGAATTGATGTAACCAACAGGGTGCAGTACACCAATTCTAATTTGGATTTCTAGAAGTAGAATTAAAATGAATTAAATTTCAAAGAAATGCATGAGTAGACTAAATTAGAATAATGGCTTGACAATGGCGGCTGGAACTTACAATGAACTTACAGGAGAAGTTCACTTCCAGAACAAATGTTTACAGATAATTTACTCACCCCTTTGTCATTCAAGATGTTCATGTCTTTCTTGTTTAGTCATAAAGAAATTTTGTTTCTTGAGGAAAACATCTCAGGATTTCTCTCCATATAGTGGACTTTTATGGTGCCCGCGAGTTTGAACTTCCAAAATGCAGTTTAGAGCAGCTTCAGAGGGCTCTAAACAATCCAGGCTGAGGAAGAAGAGTCTTATTTAGCAAAACAAACGATTATTTTCTTTTAAAAAAAATTACAATTTATATGCTTTTTAATCTCAAATGTTTGTCTTGTCTAGCTCTGTGATGCACATGTGTAGTCTGTGTAATCCGGGTCAATACAGTTAAGGTATGTCGAAAAACTCCCATCTCACTTTCTCCTGCAACTTCAAAATCGTCCTACATAGCTGTTTTAAAAAATTTTGTAAAGGTCATTTGATCTTCTTTGCACTTTTACTTTGTAAACACTGGGTTGGTACTTCTGCAGTGATGTAGGACGATTTTTGAAGTTGGAGGAGAAAATGACATGAGAGTTTTTCGACATACCCTAACTGTATTGACCCGGATTACACAGACTACGCATGCACATTGCAGAGCTAGACAAGATAAGCATTTGAGGTTAAAAAGCATATCAATTATACTTTTTTTTTTTAGAAAATAACAGATCGTTTTGCTAGATAAGATCCTTCTTCCTCAGCTGGGATCATTTAGAGCCCTTTGAAGCTGCATTTAAACTACATTTTGAAAGTTTAGAAGTCCACTAAATGGAGAACATTCCTGAAATGTTTTCCTTGAGAAACATAATTTCTTTATGACTGAAGAAAGAAAGACATGAACATCTTGGATGACAAGGGGGTCAGTAAATTATCTGTACATTTTTGTTCTGGAAGTGAACTTCTCTTTTAAAGTCTTGAAGGTTGACGAGTTTATAGACTTTACAGCAAACAAATCTGTCTATCAGATAGAAATGTATAATTCATAAATACGTTAATTTAACTGACAAAGGTGTGAGATCACTTAATTTCTCAGAATGTGTAACCTTTGTTTTCACTAAATCAGTAAATGCCAATTTCAGCTCCCTCCAAACTGGTCTACAGCTAATTAAATTCAAATATACACACTCATTAATTGAAAGGAAGTCAACAACCATGGTGCTGACCTTGCACTGGGTCTACGCTGGTCTTTTAAATAGAGTTTGCACAAAAAATGAAAATTATGTCATTAATTACTCATTACGTATTTCCTGATAATTTACTCACCCCCATGTCATCCAAGATGTTCATGTCTTTCTTTCTCCAGTCGAAAGGAAATTAAGGTTTTTGAGTAAAACATTCCAGGATTTTTCTCCATATAGTGGACTTATGGTGGCCACTGGTTTTAAGGTCCAAATTAGTTTCAACGCAGCTTCAAAAGGCTCTACACAATCCCAGCCTAGGAATAAGGGTGTTATATAGTGAAACGAAAATGTATATACTTTTTAACCACAAATACACATTTTGCACTAGCTCTGCAATGCACGTTCGCATCTTTCCGCATTATGTAATTACATTGGAAAGGTCACGCGTGGTTAGTTCTTCGTCTGTGTACTCCGGTTCAAAATGGTAGGGTAGGGCGAAAAACTCCATCTCATTTTCTCCTCCAACTTCAAAATAATCCAACATCAATGTTTTACCTTTTTTGTCTTTCTTTACATGGTCACTGGGTAGATACTTGCACCTACATCACACGTGGCCTTTCCAACGTGACTACGTAATGCACAAGGTCGAGCTAGTGCAAGACAAGCATTTGTGGTTATGAGAAAGAGAAGAGATTGCTGAATAAAGTCGTTATTTCTATTTTTTTTGAGCATACAAGTATTCTCGTAGCTTTATAACATTAAGGTTGAACTACTGATGTCACATGGACTATTTTAACGATGTCCTTACTACCTTTCTGCACAACACGTTCTCATTCCCAACTCGTCACATATTGACGACTGGTCAGGACCTCCTGGCGTCACTTTTTGACGCTCAGGGTACCCCTTTAGTGTAATTTTTTCGATGCGCAGGGTCCTCCATTGTTTTCAGTTGTTTGTCTTAATTTAATGGTTTGCATGCATTTGTTAAAATAGAAATAATTTTATATAAACGTATACTTTCTTTGGAGCACCTAACCCCACCCCAACATATATGCAATAATAGCAATAATATTACCCAATATATAATTTAATCATGACGATAAAATTCCCAGTGTCTTTCGCGTCAGCATATTGACGCCAAGGGTTTCTTATGTAAGGTACTCAAGGACTCTGCACGTCAAAAAATGGCGCCAAAAGGTCAAGCGTCAAGAAGTGACGCCAAGCGGATCCTGCCCAAGCGTTAATATGTGACGAGTTAGGAGTAAGAACATGTTGTTCTGGACCTTGAATGTGTTAATTACTGTCTATGTAGCTCTTGAATTTCATCAAAAATATCTTAATTTGTGTTCTGAAGATGAACGAAGGTCTTACGGGTTTGGAACGACATGAGGGTGAGTAATTAATAAAAACATTTTCATTTTTGGTTGAACTGTCTCTTTAAGCTAGTTGTTTATGTGTGTTTTACATACTTGCACTAACTAATTCTACCGTAATTAACATGTATTCAATTTAGTCTATTAACTGCACCCAGCTGCTGATTTAGTCTCTGTTTTTCTTGCTAGTTTTTAACAGTAGATTTAATGTGAGGAAAGCGTCACCTCAGAGCAGCAATCATTATTACCAATCAATACAGTATGCATATTCAAATATACTCACGTCATACCCAGAAAGTTAAACATTTCAGGATGACCAGCAAAAACAACAAAGAAAATCCAAAACATGACTTGCACTAGTAACTAGCTACAGTATGGTAATTTAAGGTCACCATTTGAACCAGCTTAGCTTGTTTATCCAGCAGCGGTGATTTAATTAATGCATTTTTGTAATAGAATCGTATTAATGATCTTGTGAAAGTAGAAATTTATGATGAATTTGTTTTTCTGTGAATGACTTCAGCATATTAAATGCAATCAAAGTAAGCTCGCCTTGATAATCTCCACTCTCTCTCTTTCTCGTCACAGAGCCCATCATAGTGCCAGCCGGCTGGCGCTTCAGGGTGCTGGACTACGCAGGCAGCAGGTGACATGGATTTCAATAAAAGGGATTATGGATGTGAGGACTGCAGAGATGGAGAACACACACAGGTAACATACATGCGCACACATCTTTTCCGCATATGATCTATGCACAGCACCCGTTATCCCATAGAATTGAGCTAGGGGTAAAAAAACATCCCTTAATGAACTGCTGTGCTAACTTTAAGATACTTAATAATAGTAGTTTACATTAGTTATATGTGCTTTTTGCAAATCCGACAACTTTTGGAAGTTCAGTACTGGCCCAATTATTGGTGCTGCCCCAACTGTCCTGACAGGTAATGTGAGCGTATCTCGCTATAATTGGAAAGAAGGGGGAAATAGCATTTGGCGAAACATGCAAATGTACAAAGAGCATTCTCAACTACTTATATCATGGACGTGGAAGGAGATGTAAAGTTTAGCAGTTCGCAGTTTTCTTAAAATTCCTAACAAGATGGTGTGGTACGAGTGTATGCGAGACGAAGATTACGAACAGGTTTTAATGAAGGCTCAATGGTATTGGCCACTTCAGTGGTCTGTCTGAGATGTCCAATCCCAAATAATTGTTTGCATTGTCCTTCACCCCATTGCTGCAATACTTGATTGTGTGTGTGTGTGTGTGTGTGTGCGCGAGTGCGTGTGTGTGTAGGTGGACAGAAGGCCTTGGCGTGACCTGCCACAGCCTCTGAGGAAGCGAGCTGACATAATGAGGCCGGTAAACAAGCGGCCGTCACCCTGGTCGTGTGGCACATACACACACACACTGACACCGCTCCACTATCTCACCACTCTTATCCATTGGGGTTCAGTTGTGTATCTCAGCAGGCAGAGGAGAAGAGAGAGACGCACACTTGGAAAGCTCTGCAGCCGTGAAATGTATGCCTCCGTGCTAGGAGAGCAATATAGAGAGAGAAATACAGAATATTATCGCTCGGATTCCTTTCCAAGATCACCTGCGGTTCATGTAAAAATGTCCCTTTTAACCTGGTCTTCATCTGCTGCTTTTGGAAGTTGTCTCAGTGCGAGAGTTTATGGGAATACAGAGATTGTGTCTGGGTGTTTGCCTGGTATCTGGGTCTCCTAAGGACTCGTGTTTTCCACAGGGAGAAGGCGTTGAAGAAAACAACAGCTTTGCCTGGGGTCACTTTCATAAGGCAACCCTGTCAGAGACCCACTACCTCCCTAAAAACACATGCCTATACGTGCATAGACATGCACGGTCGCAATGGAAATCTGAAAACAGCAGTTCTAGGAAGTAACTCACTAACAAAAGGTGGTGATGCTGTTAAACTACATTTTTCAGCAATAACCAAAGTATGGTTCTTAAATGTGTTCTCAAGTAGTTCAATCAAAAATGAAAATTCTGTTATTAATTACTCACTCTCAAGACTTTTGTTCATCTTCAGAACACAAATTAAGATATTTATCATGATATCCAAGAGCTTTCCGACCCTGAATAGACAGCAACGCCCAGAAAGGTAGTAAGGACATCGTTAAAATATTCCATGTGACATCAGTGGTTCAACCATAATATTACAAAGAAACTTTTTGTGTCCAAAGTAAACAAAAACAACAAATTTATTCAACAATTGCTTCTCTTCTGTGTCAGCCTTCAATGTGTGTTCATGAGAGTATGCATGCAATGAGTTTTTTTGCTGCAGGATTAAAATACATATATAAATTTGAGAGCAAATTTTTATTTATTTATTTTTGGCTGGTTAAAAACATGAAATAACATGCTAACATAGTGATGAAATCCAATCACAGTGGTTACAGGAGACATATTTAAGATGCATGTTTATGCAGGTGTAAACAGCTATCACTTTCTGCTGACCTCTTGTGATCAGATCACCTGAGAATGTTAATAACAGGTGTAAACTGAGTGATTCCTTGGGTGCACAAGCCTTAAAGGGCACCTATTATGCAAAATCCACTTTTAGAAGGTGTTTGGACAGAAATGCGTGTTGGAACTGTGTGTACACTGCCATCTTAGAATGACAAAAATACATCAAAATCATCATTAAATCAAACCAGGCTCAAAAAACAAGCACTCTGGAGCCTGTCTGCTACATGACGTCATATTTCGGTAGTCCCGCCCACCGCTATTGACTGACAGGTGCGTATTACCATATCCTCAGCTATTTTGTCTGCGTGCGATCAGCTGTGTCGAAAGCAGTGTGGCTTCAGGAACACCCTTGCTCTGTTTCATGATCATTAAACATTCAAGGATGTTAGTGTTTCTGTTGTGAATGTCTTTTGAGGCTTATTAGTTTTACTAAAATTTTCTACAAGTCTATGCACAACTATGATTTGAATTTGCAAATGTTTGTAAGACTTTATATATCTTTTTGTAAAGTTCATTGATATTTTTTTGTACCTGTAAATAAATTCTCTCCCTTCCTTGCTAAACTTGATAGATTTTTTGAAAGTGAAACCGGTAAAACAGCGCGCATATGAAAGCGACTGCATGTTGTCGTGATCATTGGTAACTTTATGCAATCACAGATTGCACGCTGATTCGTTGTTCAGCAACTCTTGGTAAGAATCGTGTATTTGTTCCATTTAAGTACAGTAAAAATACCGGTCCTCACACGCTCGCTCATGTTGCTTCTCTGCTCTGTTTATCACCATATGCAAAACAGAGACATCTAGGCTCTGCCCCCTTCTGGAGTTGGGCGGGAAGTTGCAGATCATTATCATGTAAGGGAACACACCCTTGAAACAGCACTTTTTAGACTCGCCCCAAAAATGACACTTTTCAACACGTTATAACAAACAATCTGAATTGTATTTGGATCTGAAACTTCACAGGCACATTCGGGAGAGCCATAAAATTAATTTTACAACTTGTAAAAAGGGGAATAATAGGTGTCCTTTAAACTTTCCTCATGCCTGGACATATAAAGTGTGAGGTGGGGTGTTAGAGGAATGCTAGAGGACCTTCGTGAGTTAGGACAGGGGGATTATATGAATACACTATTCCAAAACTTTTGTTTTAAGCTTTAGGAATCGGTCATGGGAATTGGCTCAGTCACCCCAGCAAATCAGCTGTCTTAAAGTCATCTATAATCCAGCTTAGATGAAACTCTTTCCTGTTACACCATTCCACATGTTTTCACCTCGACTTCACCAGTAAAGAGGTATAATGGGACTGGTGGAGATGGGATCAGGTTTTCCACATTGGGCTTTTACCCAGAAAAGCAACAGCGGAAGGGAAAATAGAGAGATGGAGAGAGAGGGAGAGAGGCAGAATGGCGGCTCGGCCGGGCATAATTGGCAGTCTTTGTAGAGTGGGGCCCTTGATTTAATAGGCACGGCTGGTGACTGAGGCAGTGGAGTGCGAACAGTGCGGAAATGTGCTGGAGCCTGGAGCCCTCCGGCCCAACAATACCAACCCACCCCCTCTCGTTCCCTGTCTCTAAGGACGACTAACTCAGAGCTTGCCTACCCCGAACACACACACGCACGTTCACCTCAGAGCGTAAGAATCTACAAACTACATCAAACACATGATTATTCAGTATATTCTACTGCGAACAAATCCATTACCCTGACTCACACACTGCAGTAATTGCATATTACATCACATTACGTATGTTGCACACAGGTGATGCTACACACGACATACATACACAGTAAAAGCAAACATAACTCTCTGACATCACACATATCACACATACATATACATAAAAATTAAATGACAGATAGATAGATAGATAGATAGATAGATAGATAGATAGATAGACAGATAGATAAACATCATCATGGTAACACACTGATACTGAAATAATGCAATAAACATTCATTTAACAACATTAGATGTAACATACAACCCTAATGTACACAACTGATAAGAAAGAACTAAGAAGAAACGTAGTAGATAGATAGATAGACAGATAGGAATAAGATAAGACCAAAAGATGACAGACAGATAAACAAATAGAAAGACAGATAGATAGATAGATAGATAGATAGATAGATAGATAGATAGATAGATAGATAGATAGATAGGAATAAGACAAGAACAAAAGATGACAGACAGATAGACAGACAGACAGATAGATATATATAGATAGATAGATAGATAGATAGATAGATAAAAGAAAGAAAGAACGAAAGATGACAGACAGATAGATAGATAGATAAACAGATAGACAGACAGACAGACAGACAGACAGATAGATAGATAGATAGATAGATAGATAGATAGATAGATAGATAGATAGATAGATAGATAGATAGA